>PVJO010002902.1:0-133241 GCA_004026905.1 Hystrix cristata | reverse complement strand
ATCTTGATTGGAATTGCATTAAATCTGTATGGTAGTTTAGGAAGTATAGCCATTTTCACGATGTTGGTTCTTCCTACCCAGGAACATGGGATGTCCTTCCATTTTTTGATATCCTTTTCAATTTCTTTTTTTAGGGTGCTGTAGTTTTCGATGTAAAGGTCTTTTACTTCTTTTGTTAGATAGATTCCTAAGTATTTTATTTTTGTGTGTGCAATTGTGAAAGGTACATCTTTTGTTATTTCTTTTTCGGTGGGTGTATTGTTTGTGTATAGAAATGCTATTGATTTTTGGGTGTTGACTTTGTATCCAGCCACACGACTGAATTTAATTATTAAATCCAGTAGTTTTTTGGTGGAGTTTTTTGGGTCTTCTATGCAGAGTATCATGTCATCCGCAAATAACGATAGTTTAACTTCTTCCTTTCCTATCTTTATTCCTTTTATTTCGTTCTCTTGTCTAATTGCTCTGGCTAATGTTTCTAGAACTATGTTGAGTAACAGTGGTGACAGTGGGCACTCCCTTGTCTTGTTCCAGATTTTAGTGTGAAAGCTTCTAGTTTCTGGCCATTTAGTGTAATGTTGGCCGTTGGTTTGTCATACATGGCTTTTATCAGATTGAGATATACAACATCTATTCCTAATTTCTGTAGTGTTTTTATCATGAATGGGTGTTGGATTTTGTCAAATGCTTTTTCTGCATCTATTGAGATGATCATGTGATTTTTGTCTCTGACTTTGTTGATGTGGTATGTTACATATATTGATTTGCATATGTTGAACCATCCCTGCATCCCTGTGCTTGCCCATGTTTATTGTGGCACCATTCACAATAACTAAGATACAGAATCAACCCAGGTGTTCATCAACAGATAAAGGAAATGCCCATACACACAATGGAATATTCTTCAGCTATATGGAAGAACGAAATCCTGGCATTTGCAGTTAAGTAGATGGAACTGGCATGCTACTGTGTTAAAGTGAAATAAGCTAGACACAGAAAGACAAGTACTATTATATTCACTTTCATTTGTGAAAGCTAAAAATGTTGACCTAACTTTAAGAATAGTGATGGCTGCTACTAGAGGTTGAAAAACATGTGTGTTGGGGAGGGGGCTAGATTTGATCAGCACATGCTGTAGGCATGTGTGCAAACATCACACTGACCCTATTAATATGTACAATTAATACATATTGTTTTAGTTAGATTTTTCTAGAGTCCATGGTTTGTGAGGGAGCAGATTTATAAAGAGAACATTTATAAGTTACAATATTCACCCACAAGCCAAATACAGGAAGAGTGCCAAATGTCCATCTAGGCACTGGACCCCAAAAGATCCAATTGAAGGCTGGAAGCCCATGGCATTGTCCTGTGTATGTCCATGTCTGCAGATGATGGCTGAAGAAATCTTTACTGGAACCAGGATATGCTGCTCGCAGCAGAGATGACAACCAGAGCTCCCCCGAAGAACAGCAGCCTCGATGATAGCAAGGCCCTGAGCTCCCTCCTTGACGAAAGTAGCAGAGTTCCTTTCAGGAGAACCAGCCACAGCAGAGCTTCTCCTGGGAAACAGCCCACTGATGATCTTCTGCTCCCATTCTGCTTTATGTTGCATCAACAACAATCCTTGAGTGGATCATCTACGCCCAGAATCACACCAACTCAGTCCAGGTGGGCGTTCTAGCACAGATTGACCATATTAAGTCCACCACACATATTAATCAAAAAATAATTACCAAAAAGTACCTGGAATTCTTATCTTTTCCTAGTGCTAAAATAACTGTATCTAAATATTTTCTATTAAATGCAATTTTTGATATTTAGCCTTTGTCAAGCTGAAGAAACACTGCTCTTTTCTTGGTTTTCAAATAGTTTTAAAATAAAAATAGGTATTAAATTTTAAATCAAAGGGAGAAAGGAAGGGGTGAGGGGAGGGGAATGGGAAAAAAAGAAGCAACAAGATATATCATGTACAGGTACAAATCCCCTATGATGAATGTTATCATTATTTACATCTAAAATGTACCATTAAAATTAAATTTAAAAAAAAATCAAAGGATATCTTTGCATCTGCTAAGATAATCATGTAGTTTTTCTATTTTAATGCAGTGAATCATATGGATAGATTTTCTGATTTCAAAGCCTATTTAATCACAGTATAATGCATTGTTGGATTCAATTAACTACCAATTTATTTTAAATTTTTCTACCATGTTACAAAATAAAATGAGCCATCTGAGCCTAGAACATTTGGGAGAATATTTTTTATTATCATTTCAAATCAAATTCCTCAATGATTATCATTTTATCTTTGTGTCAATTTTAATATTTCAAGTTTTTCAGAAAAGTATTAAATGTATTTAGGTTTTAAAGTTTTCATAATTCAAAAAATTGTAAAATCTCTCTTATGGCTATGTATATTTCCTCTTTTTCTTTACGAATTTATTTCAATTCCATTTTTTATTAGCTGGTATTACAAGACAGACCTATTGATTTTTCAAAGTACACTGGTACCTCAGTTTACAAACTTACTTTGTTTTAGGATTTTGGGGAAGATTGCCACGTTTGTGTTTGTGTGGGAAAGCTGGCTGTGGTTGTGTCTGCCACCCAATGTAGAATTTGTGAACAGAAGCAAAATTTTGCTGAACGTTTTTGTTTGAGAACCGTGTTGTTTGTGAACAGAAGTATTGGTGAGTTGAAGTATTACTGTATTATTTTGCTTATTCTCTTTCTCTCCCTTTCCCTCTCCCTACTCCTCCCTTTTCTCCCTGCCTCCCACCCCCAACACCCTTTCTGCCTCCCTCCTCCCTTTCAAGATTAGATCCACATAAAAGTTACATGGAAAACCAAAATGTTGGTGGGTTAAATAGGATAAAATATTTTTTCTTTCTTTTTGTCTTCTGTTTTCTTTCCTTTCTTTTCTTTTCTTTTTTTAATTTTTATTAGTATTGTACCTGTTTGTAGTACATAATGATTACATTCACTGTAGGTTTGTTTTGTGATTTTTCTTTGTTTTGTTTAGTTTTAGTTTGGTTTGGTTTTGATTTTTTGAGACAGGGTCTCGCTATAAGACAGGATTGACCTTGAACTCACTACATGGCACAGGCTGGCCTCGAATTCACAGCAATTCTCCTGCCTCAGACTCCTGAGTGCTGAGATTACAGGTATGTGCCACCTTGCCCCCTTTCTTTGCCCTTAAATTGAAGAAATCTGGATGTAGTTCAAGCCTATTATGGTGTTCTAAATTTTGGAAAGCAAGCTTTGTGTGTCTTGTTGATCTACCTTTCATGGCGTCCATGTTAATGGTTACCTCATAGTCCAGGATGACTGCTGGAGTTCCAGCCACTAAGAATTTATTTCACCACAGCACAGAAAAAAAAATATATTTTTATCAGCAAGAAGGAAAATTATTTTTAAGGGAACATTTTGTAGTTTGCAAATATAATTCTACATACACCCCATTAAGCAGAACTCGCCCACAGAAGCACTTCTAGCTGATGATGAAAAATGAGTCTATTGTGGATAGTTTCGTGCCCAGATCAAGGTTGGCCACATAATTGCCAAGCCCAGTGCAAACTGAAAATGTGAAGCCATGTGCTAGTCAACTTTCCACAACTGTGACAAAATACTGAGAAAGTCAATTTAAAAGAAGGAAGAATTTATTTTTGGCTGGAGATTTCATGGGTTTCAGTCCATGGTCAACTGGCCCCATTGCCTTTGAGCCAATGGCAGTACAGTGCATCATGGTGGGAGCACATGGTGGAGGAGATCCCTCATGGCAGTTAAGGAAGCAAACAGAGACAGAGAAAGGGGTCTGTTCCTAACATCCCCTTCAAGAGCATGCCCAAATCACTTAACTTCCTTCCCCTAGAACCCACCTCCTAAAGTTTCCACCACCTCCCAATAGCAGGGCTGAGGACGACACCTTCAACACATGGGCCTTTGGGAGAGACATTCAAGATCCAAACTATCATAGTCCCTTTGTTCAAAATATAGAAAGAATTTCAGGATAGCAGCTGCTGAACATTAAACTCAGCTTGGAACTACACCCTGTGCTACTTCACGGTTTCATGCCCTGGAAGCTGGTTATGGCCCAGGTTCTCTAAATAGTAGGATTCTTTATTTAATGAAGAAAAGGAGAACAAATGTTGAAGAGCAATTCTGACTCATTAGTATTTTGTTTAATAACTTCTTCCTCTTTTGTTGGTCTTTTGTGTTAGAGTTTACTCTGTCATTTTCTTGTTTTCTGAAAAATGTTTCTTGTATTTCCTTCCACATATTTATGAGGTAAGTATTATTATAATTACCATTGTACAGGTGAAAAAGACTGAGCACAGAGAAGCCAAAAAACATGACTGAGCTCAGAAAGCTACTAACTCACAGAGTTAGCATATCAGCCCAGGTAGCAGTCTCTGGACTCCCTGCTCTTGCAGTGTATCACCGCTCTACATTGTATATATATTTTAATTGTACCTATCACTTCAATGAAACTCATTTTCTTGTATCTTTCTGTCCAATGGTGGGAATGTATAAAATTTAAAATGGGCAAGACTAGATCACAGTGTGCAGGAGTATACATTTGGGTAACAAAACCATAAAAAAAAAACCACATAGAAGTGATTATTATAAAACCAGATAGAAAGGGAGCTATAATTAAGACAGGGCACACACACAGGGCTTGAGAGTGGCTAGAAAAGTTCTGTTGATCTAGATGGTGTTTACGAAGTTGTTTGCCTTTTAAGAATTTATGAAGCTAAATATTTTTACATGTAATTTTCTGTGCATGTTTTATTTTGCAATAAAAATACTTTTCAAGAAATAAGTCTTGTGCTTGCCTGGCAAGCACAAGGGGCCTGAGTTCAATCCCCAGCACCGGGGAAAAAAAAAAGGATCCAAAAGAAATAAGTCTTATCATCTCAGGAGCACACCTTTGTTCTAACTATTTTTCTTCATGTTGATGTGCCAAGCAGAAGGCTACCTATAATCTACTGTAAAAATAATTATTATTATTTAATAAATTCTTGGTATATGTCAAGCACCTTACACATTCTCTTATTTCATTCTCACAACAGCTCCATGAGAATCGTTTTACCTCCATTTTGCCAACAGGAAGTTGAGATTCTAAGAAGAGAGAAAGAGGTTATATAAGTTTCCTGAAGCTATACATTATAGCTTGTAAGTTGCAGAGTTAAACTTTGAAAGCAGGCTTGATTCCAAAGATCATGTTCATGTTTAATATGCTCTCTTACCTTTCAGTCTTTCACGTATTAAGTTCTCAGATTGTTTCTGTAACCCAAGGGCAGTTCAACTTGATGAGCAGAATACTGTATCAATGATGGTGGAGTTGGGTGGTATCTGGATGAGTCAGACTTGATATTGGTTGAGGGATTCACTGCCTACTGGAAGAGACATTAGAGCAATTTAAACTGAAAAATCTGTCCCTTTACTAGCTCCTACCTCACACTCGCAGTAAGTCACACCATCAAAGAGAACTTAATAGGCCCTGACACTGAATTTTCTGGGTAGCATACAGACAGAGCCATTGGCAGGTAGTTTATTTGACTTGAAATACAAACTAGACTCAGAATAGAACCAATGATTTCTTAGCACAATGATGCCAGGAGTTAATCTTTTGAAAGAAGCAAGAATAAATGCATGCTGATAGAAAAAGAAAGGCTATCCTTGGTAAATCTTGGTTGTCTCCAACCACTCCCATTCCTTAGTGAGATGTAATTACATCTTCGATAAACTAATGAAGAAATCAGTAGTCATACTCATCTCTTAGGCACTGACTAAAAACAGTAGGAGCCGAGGGAGAGAAACCAGATATATACAAAAAAATCAGAAAGGAGGACTGTTATCATTCAGACATCAGGAATATAGATCTCAAAAAAGAGAACAAAAGCGTGGCCTGGGAAATTTGGAAGGAGATGAGGCTACAGAGGAAAAGTGAGGTAAATTGAGAAGGGAGTGGATACAAATTCAAAGCTTCTTTTTCAAGGTCCAAGACTGAAAAGCTTCCTTTTTCCATAAAAGAGACTGCTGAAGATAGATGAGTTCCAGTCTCTGTTTCTCTCACTCCTTGGTAAGAGATAATTCCATAAAGAACTTTGTAAACTTTATGTAATTCTTCTGATGAGATTAACAGAAGAGGATAACCCAAGAACATCAGACCCCACCAATTCCATGTATCTAAGAACTCTAGTGGAGATGGGCCTAGAGAACATACTACATTCATACAAAGGTTAATTTTTAAAAATTGATATCTTACAGTATGTTCTGTTTATGGCTTAATGTTAATTCATGAGATTTTCTTTGAGTCATGAAGTATTCTTTGAAAACATTTCTGTTCCTCTAAAATATCCATTTTAGGAATGAGTCATAACAAATTAAACCATTCCCTTCTTGGATAATTAGGTTAAGTCCTACTTTTTCCTGTTATAAACAATGCTGTAGTGAACATCCTTGTACACAATAACTTTCGTCATCATCTCTGATCACTCTAGTGCCTTGGAGTTCTATATTTGAGGTCACTCGGTCAGGATGAACTTTTTCAGGCTTTTAAAACAAAAATTTTCCCCAACAGACCTCATCCCTTTATGCTCCAACTGGCAGAGCCCAAACACCTGTAACTTGATACCCTTGCCAACATTCTGGCTGTGATATTTACAGGGGAAAATGTTGTAGCCAATTAGCTAGGTCATGTGAACTGATAGACCTTAACCATCTGCAGAAAAGAAATTTGAGAAGCTTGGTTCCAACGTAGAAAAGCTGATTGTACTATCACAGATGTGGCACCTGTAGAAAAAGGGAAGATTTGTTTTCAACACTTCATTTCCTTTGGGAAAGAAGGGTTATGGGTCCCAGGCTTCATGCCTGCTGAGAGTCTGTGGTGTGAACAATCTGTGCTGGGTTCTCTGTGATTTAATGGAGTAAATGATCACGGTCTCCAATTTTCTTCTCCAGTGATTTTGCCCTTATCCAGAACTTTTTTATGTAGCACTATATTTGGAAGAAAGCAACGTAGTGTATGGAAACCTAGTTTATATTAACAATATCAGTGTATTTTGTTTAAACTTATTGAAGAATTAAAATAAAAGACTGTATGATTTCCCAGTGTGATTAAGATTTGACTTCATTAATGTGACAAAATTAACATACTAAACTTGAAACTTGTGAAGCAAATTTTAAAAAGGCTGCTGCTGACCTCAAGAAAGTGAAGATACTTAGATTGAAGGGCAGGGCATAGAACCTAAATTTCAGAAAAAGAAATTTTAAAGGAATAGAGTTACACAGTAGAAATGAAATGCAAGTATCAGAAGAGATTATGATTATCAATGAACCTAAATTTACATAATTGCTATTTGAGTACAAATCTTAGGATATGTCCAATCATATAATTATCTTTTCTATTTGTTTTAAGAGGAAGTGGTTCCTATGAAAATTAACTAGGCCCAGTTAGTCACTTTATCCCTCAAATTATTTATGCAAGGATATATATCCCAGAAATACTGGGAAATCTATAGTTACATAATGAAACACTAGGCCATGGTTTTTTCATAAATTATTGTAAAAAAAACAATGCCGAATACCACAATCAGTGATGTGAATCTGGAATTAGAATTTAAATGTTCTCTGATTTAAGGCACATAAGTTTTCTTTCTTATAATTTCATTAGTATATGTTTGCAATGCATAATAATTACATTCATACATGTACATATAACATCTTGATAACATTCACTCCTTTTTCTCCCCTTACACTTTTCCAGGTACTTATTGGCCATTTGTACTTCTTTTGAGAAGTGTATTTTCATTTCAATTACCCATTTTTTTGATCGGGTCTTTTGTTTTGAGTGTTACATTTTTTGAGTACTTTATGTATTCTAAATATTAAGTCCTCTGTCTGAGGAGCAGCCGGCAAAACTGTTTTCCTGTTTTGTAAGCTGGTCTTTACTCTGTTGGTTGTGTCCTTTGCTGTCCAATTTTTCAATTTGATCCAATCCCATTTGTTTATTCTTGGTGTTATTTCTTTTCTTTTTTGGTGGGGGGTGCTGGGAATCAAATTCAGGACCTTGTGCTTTCTAGGTAAGCACTCTACCACTTAAGCTAAATCCCCAACCCTCGGTATTATTTCTTGTGCAATTGTGCTTCTCTTCAGAAAGTCCTTGCCTATGCAGGTTGTCTTCAAGAGCTTCACCTATTTTATCTTCCACCAGATTGTTTCTGTTTTTATATCTAGATTTTTGACCCATTTTGATTTGATGTTAATACAGGCTAAGAGATGGAGGTCTAGATTCATACTGCATGAGGATAACCAGTTTCCCCAGCACCATTTGTTAAAGAGTCTATATTTTCTCCAGCATTTGTTTTTAACCCTTTGTCAAAGATCAGATGGCTAAAGGTACTGGTATATGGGGGTCTTTCTGTGTCCTCTCGCCTATTCCAATGGTCTATATGTATACCTCTGTGGCAGTATCATGCTGTTTTTATTACTGTAGCTTTGTACTATAACTTGAAATCCGGTATTACAATTCTTTGCTTTTGATGTTCAAAATTGCTTTGGCCTTTCTGGGCCTCTTCTAATTCCATATAAATTTTAGAATTTTTTCTTTTGTTCAGTGAAAAGTATTGTTGGTATTTGTTTTAGTTACTTTGCTCTCGTTGTTGGGACAGAATACTCGACACCCAAAGTTAGGGGAAGAAAGGTTTATTAGCTCACAGTCTGCAGAGGTTTCAGTCTATAGTCCGCTGGGTCCAAGGCAGGGTGGCATGGCAGAGGCAGGGCGGACCGGCATGGCAGACCAGCAGCCCGCCAGCAGCAAAGTAAAGTGAGGAAATGCAATGAGTGTATGCAAATAAGCAATGCAAACAAGCAGCTAATTAGCTTCTTCCTGTATCTTTTATCTAGGCTACCTGCCCTTAGGGCGGGTAGCACTCCCACCCTTAATTTTAGTTTCACATCCTCGATCCCAGCAGAACCATGCCAAACCGATCAGTGGATCAATTTAGTAACCGCACACTCTAGATCCAGCTATCTCTTACCACATGAGGCTTTGGGGGGACATCTAGACACAAACCATAACAGTATTTTTATTGGAACTGCCTTAAATATAAATATATATAATTTTTATATTTATTGCTTTATGTATATAATTATTAGTAATATAACCATTTTGACAATACTGAGTCTGCTTATCTAGGAATAAGGGATGTTTTTCCATTTTCTAATGTCCTCTTTGATCTCCTTTTTCAGAGTTTTTGTTGTAGAAGTCTTTCACTTCCTTGGTTAAATTAATTTGTATGTATTTAATTGTTTTTTTAAGCTACCATGAATGGGCTTATTTTCTTGATTTCTTTCTCAATGGATTCATTGTTGTTGTACAGGAGTGCTATTGATTTTGTGTGTTGATTTTGTGTCCTGCCACTTTGCTGAATTTGTTTATTATATCAAAGAGTCTTCTGGTGGAATTTGTTGCATCTTCCACAATCTTGTAAAGGATCATGTCATCTGCAAATAAGGATAGTTGTTCTTCTTCCTTTCCTGTTTGTATCTCTTTTGTTTCTTTCTCTTGTCTGATTGTTCTGGCTAAAGGTTTACATACTATAATAAACAGTAGTAGTGGGAATGGACATCCATGTTCCATTCCTGATTTTAAAGGAGATGCTTTGTTTTTCCCTTTTTAGTATGATATTGACAGTCAATTTGTTATAAATGGCCTTCATCAGTTTGAGGAGAGGTCCTTCTATATCTATTTTCATCATGAATAGATGCTGGATTTTGTCACAGGCTTTTTCTACATTTATTTAGATAATTTTTATATCTTCTTTGTTCAATTTTGGTAATTAATACATGTCTAGTAATTTATCCATTTCTTTTAGATTTCCTACATTTTTGAAATGTAAGTTTGTAAAATGATTTCTTATGGTCCTCTAGATTTCAGCTGTGTCGTTATGATTTAGTCTTTTTCATTTGTAAATGCAATAAGTCTTTTCTTTCTTTTGGTGAGGGTTTATCAATTTTATTTTTTCTTTGAAAGAATCAATTCTTTGATTCACCGATCCTTTGTATTATGTTTAGTCTTAATTTTACTTATTTTCACACTCATCTTTAGAACTGTTTTTCTTCTCCAAGTTTTGAATTTAGATAGCTTTTGTTTTTCTAGAGCTTCGAGATTCATTCTTGGGTTATTTATATGCAATTGTTCTATTTTTTGAATGTAGGCATTCATAGCTATAAACTTTCCTCTTAGAACTTCTTTCATTGTGTCTGTAAGTTTTGACTTGTTGTGCTTACGTTGTCATTTGATTCCAGGAACTTTTAAAATTCTTCCCTGATTTCTTCTGTAACCCACTGATGAATATTCAAGAGTTATTATTAACTTTTCATGTGTTTGCCTAGTCTCTGTGGTTTCTTTTGCAGTAATTTCTAGTTTTTCTCCCATGATCTGACAGAATATAAAAGATTGTTTCAATTTTTTGTATTTTTTAATATGCTTCCTGGCTTAACATATGGTCTATTTTAGAGAAAGTGTGCACTAATGAGAAAAATTGGGATTCTCTGTTGTTGAATGAAACAGTCTGTAGATATCTCTTCAGTCCATTTTTTGATGGTATGATTCAACTCTGATATTTCTTTGTTGATATTTTGTCTGTTTGACCTATTTGTAAGAGCAATGGTACTGGAATCCCCCACTACAATTGCATTGATGTCTATTTGTCCTTTAGTAGTTTTTGTTTTATGAAATTGGCTATTGCAATATTTGATGCCTATATATTTAAAATTATTATCTATTCCTGTTGAATTGTTCTCTTTACCAGTATGTAGTAACCTTCTTTTACTCTTCTGATCAGCTTTGGCTTAAAGTCTACTTTTTCTGAAAAATAGGGTAGCTATTCCTGCTTGTTTTTGTGCTTCAGTTGCATAGAGCATCGTTTTCCATTCTTTTATCTTTATGTGTTTCTTTCTGAATGAAGTATGTTTCTTGAAGACATCATACCAGTTGGGTTTTATTTTTGACCCAATCTGCCAGTCTGTGTCTTTTGGTTGGGGAGTTAAGACCATTTGCATTAAGTGTTATTATTGAAAAGTATTTACTGAATCATGTTATTGTTTACTTTCCAGTATTGATGCCTTTATTTTTCATTTTGTTTAACTACTCTTCTGGTTAGATGTATTCTTTCCTTTGAGCTCTTTGGTGATGTTGGCCTTGCTGTTTCTGTCTAGGAATCACTTGAGTACTTTCTGCATTGCTGGTTTGGTTGGTGATTATGAATTTCTTTACCTTGTCTTCAGCATGGAAAGTCTTTATTTCTCCATAAAGTTTGAAAGATAATTTTGCAAGTCGTATTATTCTGGATTTACAATTGTTTTCTTTTAGGGCTTCAAAAACTTCACACTGAGCTCTCCTGGTATTTAAATTTTGTGTTGAGAAATGTTCTGTCATTCTAATAGGCTTGCCTTTTTAATTTAGTTGATAATTTTCTCTAACACCTTTTAGTATTCCCTTATGCTGAATTTCTAAGATTTTCACTATATCATGGAGAGGTTCTTTTCTAGCCATGACTATTTGGGGTTCTAAATGTCTCATTCACCTGGATGTTCAGTTCATTCTCTAGATTTGGAAATTTTTCTGCTATGATTTGGTGAGTTTTTTATGCCTTGGTGACGTCTTCTAACCTTTCCTTGACTCCTATATTTCTCAGGGGTTTTGGCATTGTTGTTTTTTGTCACCTAGCAGCTGTTGGATATAGCTTTCATAGCATCTGGTTGTTTTTAGGGTATCACTGTGTATATGATCTACAGTGTCAACCTGGTCTTCAAGTCCTGATAATCTCTCCTCAGATTGGTTGTGCTTGCTGTCCATACTTTCAACTGAAGTTTTCATCCCAGATTTCCACTTGATTGCTTTTCACAATGTCTAATTCTTTACTAAAGTGATCATTGATATCCTGCATTGTCTTCTTTAGTTCAATGAACTGCTGAACATATTAAATAAAGCATTGTTCACTGACATCTTCTTGGAGCTCATTGAACATCTTAAGCATTTGCTTATTTGTTTCTCCTTTGATCACTGAAGACATTTTAACCTTTGTTTTTTGAGCTCTTGGCCTAAAACTTCTTCCACTTCAGTGCCTGTAAGACCACCTTTTGGAGAGTTACGAGTTTTGGGAGACATCTTGTTTCCTTGATTTTTCATGTTTCTAGCGTTTTTGTGCTGAAGAATGGAGATTAGTGAAGGTAGAAAACTCTGTCACTACCATGGAGCTCTCTTTAGTTAGTGTATGTTTCCTTGTAATGTGACTTTGGCTTTGGTTATGTTTTGGTGTTCATGCATGTACTCAACCTACTTAACTGTGTTGCAAAGACAGAAAACTACCAATTATATCAATATCTAAAAATCAACCATATATCAATCATAAAATTAAAACTTGTTTTTAAAATGTCATTTTCTTTAGGGCTGGGGATTTAGCCCAGCGGTTAGAGTACTTGCCTAGCAAGCCCAAGGCCCTGAGTTTGATCCCCAGCACCGAAAAAAAAAAAAAAAGAAAAGAAAAAAATGTGATTTTCTTTAGTAGCTCAGGAAGACAATAATATAATACTGATGACAAGCAGGCTGAGGTGTAAGGACAAAGAAAGGAAAAAGGAAGAAAATAGTTCAGAAAGAGGAAAAAAGAGACAACAGCAAATGAAATAAAAAAGATACAGGACTTTGGTGATATTATTTTTATATCTTGAAGAAAGAAAGAAAGAAAGAAAGAAAGAAAGAAAGAAAGAAAGAAAGAAAGTGTTTTTCACAGGGTTATTTGCTTATGCAGGAAAAAAGAAAAAGAGAGAGGGAATTATAATTGGAGATTTAGTAAAGCTATAAGAACACTCCAAAAATTAATATAATGATATAAAGCTTATGTTTGAATCCTCCATACACAATTTTTGCTGAAGCTTAACCTGACATGACCTTGAAAGATATCATCTAAACTAAGTCTTCATTAATTTTTATTCACCATTTCATATATGCAAACACCACACATATACAATATATTCTAAGAGAAGAAAAAAGGAAAGACAAAAAAGAAGAGAGAATAAATAAAAATTTAAAAATATATTGTGCTCATTGTATCTTGCTCACAAAAGAAGAGAGGAAGGAGCTGGTTTGAGAGGGGAAGTAAGTAAAGAGGGAAAAAGTCTAAATGGAGCATGGCAGAAGGTATAGGGATGTTGGATCTTACTTATGTCCACAACTCTCACAGACTTTACCTGTCATCAGATTTGTAAAAAGCGCATGTACATTGATACATTGCAGAGAGTATGGGGAGACTAAGACCAATTTATGATATGATCAAAGAGCTAATTTAATTAATCTTATGAAACAACTCTTGGCATGGGAAAACCTTGTGTAGCCTGGTAAGAGCAAAAGCTCAGATTTCTGTACTCTTGCCAGCACAAAGCGGCTCCCTTTCCCAGCTCTTTCAAAAACCAACACAAGATGAAATAAAAACACACACGCACGTGCAAAAACACAAAAGTAAAGACTCCTCTCAGTCTTATTCATAAGGTAGTCAGAATTCAATTAGCATGCTCTTCTCCCTTAGTTCAAAACTGGAGAGGTCTTCCTTGTTTTATAGCACTTGAGGTGGAGCTGAGCTCCAGTTCTCTGTGTTTCTGACTAGTAATTTGGATGTGTCTACTTGTACTTGAGCTGGTTCCCCTCCAATGACTTGTTCGCCTGCCTACAAGGAAGTAAAGGTGCTTAGGCGTCAGGACAGACCACCAAGGCTGCTCTTCATTCCTTCTATAGGCAGGGCACTGCTAGGTTTCAACTTTGCTTCTATGGGTCAGAGAGTTTTCCCTCTGCCTTGTGACTGGACACCTTCAATTTTACCAGAAGTGGGGGGAAAGAGTACAATGAGACTGTCTAGTCATTCTTCTGCTGATCTCTGGAAAGGCTTCTGTGATCTCCACCCCTTCCCTCTGTGATAATCCCTGCAGCTGCTTGTATCTGCTCTAAGACACTCTGGGCAAGCACTCCGTGCCAAACCTTCTGACCACACTACTCCTCTCTCATCTTCTGCCCATGCCCTGTCTATCTGTCTGTGTCACACCAAGTCTCTTTTGAGCCTTTGAATTCAGGGGCATTTAGGGTTTGGCAGAAAAAGGCCTTTCTTTGTGGAATTGAGTAGTGTTTGGGAGATGATGGACAAGAACTTGCATGGGCACAGAGCCTACAAGCTTTTGGTGACCCCTGGGAGGGATTCTGCACAGGTGCTGAGCTCAGTGGCATCTGGAGGGCAGGCAGCAGGAAGGAGGCCACATGGGCACAGAGCTCAGCAGTGTTTGGGGGGTTGGGAGGAGCGTACCTACTCTGGCATTGCTCCGGTGTTTTTTTCTCACCCCTGGATCTGGCTGGTCAGAGCTGCTGCAAGTCCCCCACAATTCTCTCTGTCCCACGAATCCCTCAATGGACAGTTCCACACCCTTAACCAGAATGGTGCCTTTTGTGGCTCTCTATCTTTAGGGCTCACTGGTCCTAACTCAGTTGCTGCCCTCTGAGTAATTCTCTGGCTTGCACTTTCCTTAGAGCCCTGATCTGAGGGGACTCTCTCCTGCAAATATCTCACTGTCAGGGTTCCATCTCTCAGTGAGAGAAGGAGAATTGGTCTATACCAAAGATGGCATAGTCACTGGACCTGGGTTTGAGTGGTGCCAGGATCAAGAAGCAACCTGCTTCTTTTTCTAAACACTCTTATTCCTGGAATTCATCTGATGAACTTCTTTTTAAAGTTGCCTTCATGTCATTGGGGTCCCCACCCTCTGTCTAGTTTCCAAGAGCCTGCGGACCTGAGTGACTATCTTCCAAGCATCTCATGTGCGCTGGTGCCTCTACCCTGCCATGGGCTCCTCTCTTAGTCACACACACATTTTCAAGACTGGTTCAGCCTGATAAAATTCTGTATCCTCACACAATAGATCAATGGCAAATACTAGGTCTAAGACCATATTTTTCCTAATAAATGTGATGAATTGTTTTTATAAAACATTCACATTACATCTGAATTACATGTTTTTGAATAGCCAAAATGTTTCACTTGCCACGGTTTTATTATGGAATGTGATACATAGATAATATGCTATTATAGACATGGGGTTTGGAGAACAATAGGTCTAGGTATTTGTTATCCCTTGATAAAGTTATACCCTTGCCTGTAAGGACCTGTATGATCTGCCTAGGCCCATCTCTCTGATCTCATCTCCTACCACCTTCCTCCTCACATGAAGGCTTCCTTGCTGTCACTCAACTCAAGCTTGTTTCTCCTCTATTGCTTTATTATTTCCTCTGCTTGAACTGTTCTTCCCTCATTTCTTTACACAAATTGCTCTCTCACTGCATTTAGGTTTCTGTTCAAATGTTACCTCCTCAGAGAAACTTTCTCTTACCATTGAACCAAAATAGTTTTCACCTTTAGTCACTCATAGTCATATTACCTTGCTTTTTGACTATCTAAAGTCATAAATTTTACTTATTTTCTTGTCTAGTTATTTATTGTCTGTTTTCGCATTTGTAAGCTTGGTGAGAACAGCAACCTTACCTATTTTCTGTTCTGCTGCATCTCCAAAGGATGAAAAGACTTGTGACATGCAATGGATACTTCATAAATATTTTTGAATGACTGAATAAGTGAATGAACAAACTGATTGTATGATAGCTCTCTCAGCAGATATATGTGGAGTTCAGGAAGGAGCACCTAATCTAAACTTTCAGGTGAAATGAAGTGTGGGCAAAGGAGGTGTCCTAGAAGTGGATAAAATGTAAGCTGAGTTTTGAAGGACAAGCGGGATAAAGAGAAGGAATCTAGGGCAAGAAAATAATATAAGATGTAAAGAGCAGAAGATGTTTAAAAAAAACCCACAGCGTAAATACAAGTTACAAGTGATCTTAGATGATAAGAATAAAATGAATGGGAGAAAATGGCTCTGTGTGGGTGGAGGAGTATCATTCAGAAACCCAGTAAATAATTTGAGTTCCAAAGTTGTAAAAAACATCATCTTTCTAAATGCCACCAAAGATAATCAAAATCTTGTCTTTACTTCCTACAGAGTTCCCAGCAGTATGGAAAGTTAAAAACAACATTTGGGGTGGAGTACTCATCCTCAAACTCTGTGAGTGTTCCGTCCAGCCTCAGCCCACATTCACTCTCCGCCTAAGGTCTGGAAGAGTCTCGGGACGATTACCTTCCTCTAGGATATCCATCAATATCTGTAACTATAATCTGGCTTCTCTGCTGTGTTGAGAGATTCGATATGGTTAGGTCATCTCACAGTAACCATATTTGATAATATCTAGTAGTTGTTCTTGTTGCTATACATGTCTTGGCAGATGTTTAAAGAGTAGTCTGTTCTAGAAGTTTCCCCAATAAACTTATCTGTCAAAAGCGTAACTTCAGGGGCTGGAGATTTAGCTCAGTGGTTAGAGTGCTTGCCTTGCAAGCACAAGGGCCTGAGTTCGATCCCCCGCACCACAAAAAAAAAAAAAAAAGTGTAACTTCACATATGTATATATTTTTAATGCTGCTATATTTGCCAGTTTAAGAACCACATATCCACATATATGTTGCTTTGTAGCAGGTAAACAGGCCTAAACAAAAAAACCGCATGTGTGCTCCAAGGAGTCTGTAAACCAAAAGCAAGAACGGGCATGCTATGGAACACAGCAGAACAATACCCACACAATACAGGCAGATGGAGCAGCATATGGCCACCACAGCTGGAACATTTTGTAAACGATCTCCAAACCATCACTGGTGTTTGAACACTTCCCCGGTTCAAAGTATAGAACACTATCTATTATCGGCAGACTCTCAAAAGTCAAATGAGATGTTTACAGTCCTTGAGTAAAGGTCATATTTCTAAAGTGTGCAGACCTAAAAAATAAAGCTTTTTGATGCGAAGTAAATTACTGCTTATGCCCATTATCACCCACCTTTAATGGTAGCAACCTTCATATCCTTGTTGTTAGAGGCACATACAATTTATTGTCTTTTTTGGTAAGCTACCACTAACCAGTGCTTAAATGAAGGTATTAGAAATTATTCACTTGCTTACCAACCATTAAACTCTGATACTGTTATTGTCTATTTTGTTGTTAATGTTTGGGAAAAGCAAATACGGGGGTACAAAGGATAGAAAGGGTTGGAACTAGAATCAGATCAGCTTTTAATTCCTAGCAAGCTAGCTCATCTTTATAAGCTACATTTTTCTTCACTGTAAAATGGAAATAATTTATTGTATCTACTTCATTCAATGGTTTAAAAACTAAATGAGACAGTATATATTTCTTAAACAAAAAAGTATTGTATAAATGTTAGAGCTTGTTACTTAACGCACAGTGGTTCTTGCATGTGCTCCTGCAAATACTTGTGGAAATTCCTTGTCTTGGTTACTTTCTCCTCGCTGAGACACAATCCTTGACACCCACAATTTAAGGTCATGATGGAAAGGCCTGCTACAGAGGAAAAAATGCTCACATCATGGTGACCAGGAAGCAGCAAGAGAAAGAGAAGGGAGGAACCAAAGAGGGAGATACACCCTTCAAAGGCACATCCCACTTCTGACCAGGCCCCACCTCCTAACAATACAGTCACAAACTCCATTAGTGGATGGATCCATGAGAGGGGAATTCCAGATCTAAACCATGACACGCTTCAAGAGAGCCTCCAAGCACTTTTCTTTGTTGGGCTTTTTTTTCCAGTACTGAGGATTGAGCCCAAAGACTCTACTGAGCTACATCACAGTCTTTTTATTGCTTAGAAAAAAGGGTCTCAAAAGGCAGGGCATTGGCGCCCCTTCTAGCTGGGGTGAGGATGCTGCTGCTGGGCGCTGCGTCTTGGTGCCCTGCGGGCAGGTGCTTTTGCAGAGAACATGGCCGCCCTCAGAGGCTCCGAACCCACCGGCCTGAGTGCCTCCGACCAGGAGCCTGCTGGTGCTTGACTTCCCGGGAGGCCTGCATGGACATTTGGGCGCCAGGGAATAGAACTCAGGGCCTTGTGCTTGTTAGGCAAGCACTCTAACCGCTGAGCTAAAGCCCCAGCCAAAACCGTGAATTTTTTATTTAATTCAAGTACGTCCGATCCAGCGGTGGGTTTGAACCCAGCTTCCCTCTCTTAGAGAAGCACAAGAGACCCTGTGCCCTGCGCCAACCCCACCGAGAGGGATAGACCCCAAGTTCATCATCTAGTCTCTACTGTGCCACAACGACGTGGCCTGGAATTTTGAAAAGTTCATGGTGGGCCCCACGGTGTGCCGGTACGCAGGTACAGCCGCCTTCCCACCATTAACCTGGAGCCTGACGTCGAAGCCCTGCTGTCTTCCCATCCTGGCTTGGCGTCGACAGCTACTCTTTGGGGGTTTGGTCCACGACAGTGTTTCCTCTCAACCTGCCCAACGTCTGATTTCCAGGAAATCCCCAGAGATGGGCACTGGCCCTGTCTAGCCTGCCTCCTTTCTGCCCGGACCAAAGTGATTTTCCCTTTATTAAAGTGTTGAGTATCACTGGAAAAACAAACAAACAAACAAACAAACAAACAAACTACTGTCTCACTAAGTTGCCAGACTCCCCAGGCTGGGCTTGAGCTTGGGATCCTTCTGCCGTAGCCTCCCAGGATGCTGGGATTACAGATATGTGCCACCATACCCAGCTTATTTGTTGGTATTTTTAAAAATGGATTTTACATTTTAGAAGTTTTAGGTTTACAGAAAAATTGAGAACATAATATAGTCTCCATATAACCTCACAGTGTTTCCCTCGTTATAACATCTTAATTTAGTATGTAGATTTTTAATTAATGAGCCCATATTGGTAGGTTTTTATTGACTAAAGTCCAGGGTTTATTCAGATATCCGTAGTTTTACCTAATGTCCATTTCTTTTTCAAGATCCCATCCAAGGTACCACATTATATTTAGTTGACGTGTTTCTTTAGGACACTCTGGACTGTGACATTTTTTCTGTTTTTTATGACATTGACAGATTTGGAGAGTGCTGTTTAAGTATTTTGTAGGATGCCCCTCCACTGGACTTTATCTGACGTTTTTCTCATGATTAGGCTTTGGAGAACATCACAGAGGTAAAGAGCCATGTTAATCGCATCCTATCAAAGGTACATACTATCAACTGATTTATGGCTGATGATACTGACCATGATCACTTTTTTTTGTTGTTGTTGTTTTGGTTTTTTTTGAGACAGGGTCTTGCTGTGTAGTTCAGGCCAGCCGTGAGTTTACTATGTAGCCCAGGCTGGCCTCAAACTCTCAGCAATCGTTCTGCCTCTGCCTCCCAGGTGCTGAGATTACAGGCATCTGCCACCACGCCTGGCAATCACTTCTTCAACGTAGTGTTTGTCAAGTTTCTCTTCTGTAAAATTTTTCCTTTTTCCCCCTTTCCTTTATATAAATGTATGTGTGTGTGTGTGTGTGTGTGTGCGCGTGTGTATATATTTTTTTTTTAGAAAGTCACTATTCTCAGCTCACACTTAAGGAGTACAGATGGCCTCTTTCTTTGCTTTTGTTTATGATGGATAAAAGGAATATTTCATGGAAACTATCACTTGCAATAGGAAATGTTGGGGCTAAAAGATATTTCTAAAGAATT
This sequence comes from Hystrix cristata, assembly GCA_004026905.1. Lineage (NCBI taxonomy): Eukaryota > Metazoa > Chordata > Mammalia > Rodentia > Hystricidae > Hystrix > Hystrix cristata. Next base: position 113,600 of record PVJO010002902.1, on the reverse strand, counting down.
AGCATAAACTTATCTTCTTTATAAGAAAACTATAGTAGAGTAGTTGTCTATTTCTTGCCTTAGCAAGCATAGTTAGCTCTTGTTTTTCCTTCAAGGTAATTTCCACCTTAAAGAAAAAAATATTTACTGTGTTAGGTTTGCCAATAAATGTTTGAGGAGGCTGTCCTTTTTGTATAGTTCTGTTTTTCTTTTCCTTCTATTTTCTTATCAGCATCTTTTAAAAAGGCAAGCTCATACATTCATTTCTTATTTTAGAATTTTCCATCACACTGCTTCAAATATGTTGCCTGTATAATTTTCTGAGATAAAAACATTAGAATCTAAAGCCTGTCTCTGAGGAAATATTACCTTTGATGTTCAGGGATGCATCAGAATCAAAGCAAAATCTACAATTTACTTTCTTACAACAAATTCTGGGAAGATAAAACTAACAAGATATAAAAGGAAAAATCTGCTTCAAACTGATAGTAAAAATGTTGTAATGAGTAGAAAAAAGGAAAACATGGAGAAGTTAAGAAAAAAGTTATTTGGTTTACAACAATTGCATTACCCTAATCCTCAGCAATATGAGGCAGCCAAATGATCTAAATCTTGTGTCTTAAACTTTTGAATCAGTCTTTTCCAAACAAACTTTCAACCAAAGATTACTAGTCTTAGGCAGAATAAAAAACATGAAACATATAAATACGCACAGTGAAAAAATAAATAAATAAATATACACAGTGAAATCTGACACAAGGAATTTAGATCGTTTAAACTAAGTCATTAATACTATATTTTAAAAGAAGGCTGGTGGAGGTTAAGTAACACTTTTTTTTAAGATGGTCATGTGAATACACAGTTCTGTCATCTTGTCTATGAAAGACATTCACACATCCAGGAGAAAAATATAATGCTTGGCTAACAAACCATTAAGACAGTTTATTTTTTAACAACCACGACAACAAATTAAATCCTCCTTAGTCACAGGCAATGCCATATAAAGGACAGAACATTATTTTTGGAATTAGAAAGACTTAGATTCAAATTATAACCTCACTACTTACTGGAATATGATCTTAGGTAAGTTATTAATCTGCCTGAATTTCAGTTTCCTTTTCTGAAAGGAAACCCATTAGTGCACACCTCGTACATTCTTGTTGTAATTAGATATAAAGTATGTTAGAGACATAGCAAGGAGCCTAACAAACATAGCCAGTTGTGTGTGTGGGGGGGGACTATTCCTGTGCTCAGAGTTTATAATCTAGTCAAGGAATTAGAGATTAACCAAGGAATAATCAGAGTAAGGTGAAATTATCAAAATAGTAAATTTTACCAAGTGACTTAGAAAAAGGTAAGTTTCCTTTAAAAAGTGAAGATTGATGATTGAGGTGAAAAGAAAAATAGGCATTAACCAAATAAAACCTTTAGGAAAAGGATCAAGTCAGACAAAGGAGATAGAATATGTGAAGTTCACTGTTTGGTGGGGGAGACAATGATACTTTCAAGGAACTGAACAGGGAGTATGTACACAGAGAGCAACAGTGTGCTGGGCGAGGTGGCAGAAGCCAGGACGTACAGGTTGTGGAGATGTTGGTCTTTCGCACAAGAATGACAGCAAACACACAAACACACACCACGCTGAAAGGTTTTGAGGAGTAAAGCTGTCACTTCTTTAAAAAGGCTCACTTGGGCTGCTGTGGGAATAGACCAGAGAGGTAGGAGAAGATGCAGGAAGGCCTGAGGAGGCATGGTGTTGCCTGTGTCAAGGCACAGGAGAGGTTAATTAGGCAGAAATTTTAGTATGCACTCAAAGAAATAGCCTGTGGGACCTCGAGAGAGAGGGGCCCATTACTTCCTGAAACAGGGAACATTTATGGTTTTCTTGAAGGGTGGAAAACCTGAGAAAAAATGGTCCGAGAATGATCTGAGAAGCATACAGATTCATTCTACAGATATGGGCCCATTTTTTTTTTCTTAATAGGCAATTTAAACATTCTTTAGATTCTCTCAACCTGTTTCTTTATCTTAGGACTGTGTTCCTGCTCTTTATTTGCTCAGCTAAACCAATTTATGGACTTCCAATATTCCCGAGGAATTTTGGTTGTGATAGGTCTAGAAGGGAAGGAGCCTAAATGTAACCCAAGGAACGCTGATGCAGCTGGGTCTGAAAGCTACAGTCTTCTTAAAAGTACAATTTTTAGATATACTTTCCTTGTTTCCTTTCTACTTGTCCTTTATTTCTTCTATCCTACATTAGCTTAGACGAGGGAGGAACAAGAAGAATAACTGAAGCCACAGAGAGATCAGGAAATGATAGAACCCAAATTGACAGATCCATCTTGCAAATTTTATATTTTCTAACCCTCGTATGCTGTAATAAAACACTAAAGACCTGCAGTGAGCGAATATAGAAAGCAGATGCTTGTGGTATAGCCTGTTGAACAAGAGAATTTGCCCAGTATAGAGTACTTAGGTGTAGTCCTATCAACACAATTGCGGAGAGAACATGAACTGCAAAGGACGGTAGCATTCACAAGAAACTGAATGATTAAATACACATCGGACAGAGGAGCAGGTGAGGGGAGGGGACAAGATGGTGAAACATATATCCACCTTCTAGTCCCATCTGTGCTGTGGACCTTTGAACAAGTTTCTTCTCTCTAGACCATCCTCATCTGCAAAATGACCAAGTGGATCCAGCTGATCTCTAGGATCTCTTCCTGTTGAAATGTTTTTCTCTGTGGAAAACAGATCTGTGAACTCTAAAGGCAGCATATTATAGTGTTTTATAATGCAGATTTTGAAGCCATAGTAAGAAGCATTAAAACTTGATGAAATTTTACTATGCACCAGCCATTCTTCTGAGTATTACATATAAACTGCCTTAGTCTTCTCAACAAAATTTTATGTAGTAGCTGCTATTATTATCACAACTTTACTTTATAGTTGAGAAAACATCAACATGGAGATATTGAGAAAGTTGCTCAATATTTCATAATCCTTAGGAGGCAGAGACAAGAGTTAAATGTAGCGATGTAGCTCAGAATTACATGCTCTTTCAAAATGCGTGAATTCAAATGCTGACTCTGCTATTTTCTAGGCAGAGCTTCTCTGTGCCTCAGTTTTCTTCCTTATAAAATGGGAATGATAATAGCTCTTAACTAAAAGTCAGGTTTTTTGAGGATACACATATAATGTGATTAGAAGAACGGTAACTAGTCATTAATAAGTGGCCAGTAAAAGTTAGGCATTATTATTACATAGTAGCCCAGAGAAGAATGGATATATTCATTTGGGGAAATCCTCGTCAGAAAGAATGATTCACTGTGACTAGACATTTCTGTGGTATTTCTCAGGCAAAGAGGCAAACTTCAAACCTAATGAGACCCTATAGAAGAGAGCTATTGTCTGTTCTCTGCAAAGCTTTTCTCCTAATATATTTATTTTTAACTTCTGCTCTTAACACTTGGAAAGACAAAAATTGATGATGGTGAGTAAATTAACAAATGTGTACAGTAAAGTGTAACTGTTATACCAAATCCAATGTGACTCACTCGATACGATCAACATTGAACCTAATCACTGAATTTGATTTGATTCTCATCCATCTTGGTTTGTGACCAAAATCCTGGAAAGAATCAAGTTGGTGAACCAAGGTAGTAATATAGTTAAGTATTGTTTTAGGAAATATTTGTTTTGGTGAAAGAGAGAGCTAAATAGAGACAAAGATACAGAGAATATAAATTACATTTTTAACCTGGGGTTACAGTTTTTTTTTTAAACATTTGAATGTACTGAGCAAGAGTACTTATTCATTCAACAGACATTCACTATGCTTAATTTGTGCTAAGCGTTCTGCTAAGTTAGGTTCATAAGACATGGTTAGTAGAGCTCCAACTTCAGAAAGTTCAAACTGCAACGAGAAAAATACGACACTAAACGAAACCAAAGTGAACTTCATTAGGCCTATGCCTCCCTTCCTAGGAGAGAAGTGATGTTTAGGAGAGAAGAAATGTTTTAGAATGACCAAGGTATCAGGGGAACTGCAGGACTGGGAAAAGAAGTGCATATTCTGCCACAATTCGTGGTAGTTTGGTAAATTCTCCTTATTTTTAGCTTCACCTTGCTTTTAAAAATTATGTTTACACAGCTGAAGAACAGATAAGGTGAGATACAAATCTCAACTTCACTAATTTAATGTACATTTTCTTTTCTTTTTCTTTCCCAACAGTCTCTTTTTCTTGGGAACACTGGGACACTCTTCAGGGTGGCATGGGAGGACACTGGAGCCTTGTCTGTTCCTCCTCCTGTAAATCTCACCATTATGGATTAAAAGTAGAAGCTACTGAACTGTGGAACTGGATATAGTTAAAGCCCCACGGTAATTAGTTACAGGGGCCCTACAGATTGTTAATGAGGCTGTTTGAATTAACACCTGCTCCTACAAGGGTCATTTGTGAGCTGCTGGCAGTCAGGTCCCTGGAGTCAGTGGGAGGGAGATGGGAGGAGTCCACAGGCTGCCTTGTAGGTGTTCCCTTAGTGTCCCTAAATCCAATATCTTTGTTTTTCTGTTTATTTTGCTGCATTCGCTATGTGTATGAGGCTAAACTACATGGTAGAGGAGACATAAAGGTGAGAGACACAGCCTTTGCTGAGCAAGAACTTGAGGAGAAAGGCATTTACACAAGGAATAAAAGTCCAGAGCATTTATAAAGCAAAACAATTCAGAATGAGAACTCTAACCTGGACATGGATCATCAGCCTTCCTTTCTATAACTGTGATTTGGGGAAAAGAAACCTAACTTCTCAGAGCCTCAGTTTCCTTATTGGGACAATCTGGATTATTAGGTATATTCGAGAAGTAAATGCTAGCTATCGGTAAAGTGGGCAGTATATATAAGATGCTCAAAAATTAAATTGACTGTAAAGCCAAAGTGCCTGCAAAGATATACCGATGAAATGCTCTGAAGCTTCAAGGAAGGAAAATGTCACATCTGGAAAAAGTTCTTGGCAGGTGGTATCTGAGATGAACCTTACAGGATTTCTCTGATTTTTAAAGAAGGCAATGCAGTAGAGGGAAAAGGATTCCAGCAAGGGATGGTATAAGGACATGAAGTTGAGGGAAACTGGGACACTCCAACTAGTAGATATGTTCTTTGCTGGGAATTGTGGTTACATAGATGAATATCTCAGTCTCCAACCTCATAAAGCTCATATTCTAGACAGACACATAACTGAAATTGACAAAACAAAAAGACACCAATTATTCTAGAGGACTGCACAGGGGCTGAGGGAGTCCAGAGGTGGCCTGTTTGAACCAGGAGGGGCTAGGGCTGACCAGGTGGTTTGTCAGAAGGTGAAGAGACTGGGGTGAGATCTAGAAGATGGAGAAGAAATGCTGACCACCTGACCCACGTTCGACAGAAATGCCAGTCCTAATGTCATGGGAGACACACAGGACAGGACTAAGGGGTTGAAAAACATGATGAAAATGAAAACTGGGGTTGAGTGAGAGCGTGAGCGCAGTGACCAGGCATAGAGCAGGAATCAGAGAGGAAAATGGAAGAATTTTAGAGCTTAAAGATGGAGCTATTCAGTGTCATGATGAAGTGTGGGGTAGATTGTGAACCTGAGTAGCTGAAATGGAGAGAAAGTGAATCACTGGAGATGATGATTTCTAGGATTGGTGGGATTATGTGATTAAAAAGGTTACTGTTGTCTGCTGATGGCCCAGAAGGCAGAGAAGGGTAGCTACATGGAAGGGAAGCCAATGAGGCAGGTATAAAAATCACCCAGAAAGATGGAAATGTGTCCTGGAGGGAAATAGATGGCTTTGGTGTTCGAATGAACTAGCTACTTACAATTGAGCACCTGCTCCATGCTGGGGATTTTAGATTCATTATAACATATTTCGCTGTACTTGTTGTGATGTTGGTTGAGTTTCTGTGACAGTAAGATGTACAATAACTGTAGCCTAAATAAGACACACGTTTATTCTTCTGTCATGTAAAAGTCTGGGTTTTGTCTCCACGGCTTCTATGCGGACACAGGTAATCATCAAGTTTTCATAGTCTTTCTGCTTCATTATTATGTCAACTTCTATCTCAGTTCCCAGCATATAGCTTCTATCGTGACTTCTGCATTCCTGTCAGCTAGAAGGAGGGGACAGTAGAGAGCACAACCCAGAGTCACAAAAAGTGACTAAGGTACAAGAGGAAAGGAATTAGATTCTCCTCTTGGTGAGGGAGTAGCTAGGTCACACTGCAGAAAAGAAGGTGAGCTGGGAAATGCTGTTTTAGCCATATTTAGAAAATACATTCCGCTACACATGACAGTAAATGACCTTTAGCAGAAAGCTGTTCAGCTTAATGAACATGCGTAATCTGCAGACCAAATGGTCATGAATAAAATGGATCCGTTTAATTATTTCACTCCCTTTAATCCACCTAGCAACCCTTTAAAGTAAGTTTAATTCATACCCCCATTTCACTGATAGATAAAGTAGGCAACTTGCCCAACATTGCTGAGACAGTTAGTTGTAGAACTGCAATTAAACCTGAACCAGTTTGATGCTCAAACTTGTGCTCTTTACTAGTATGACGCACGTAGCCTCTTATGAGGCCTGAAACCCAGAATGCAACAGAAAAAAAGAATAGATTTACTTGCCTATAACAAGAACTCCACAAATATTTGTCAAATTGAACTCAATTAAATCAAACTCCTGAAGGAGAATCTTAGGAACAAAATCTGAAAGATATTTATTAGAGTTAACTTTGACAGAAATACATTAACCAGCTAATGAAATAAGTTCTCTTTGAACACTATTTATTCACTAATAGCTACATGACAAATATTCACTTTTTATAAGTATTTATACCCTACTCCGTTTTAGAATGATTCAAGGGGTGAGTATTATATTAGAAATGCCAATAAAATGAAATAACATTCAGAAATTTTAGCTATTATGTCAGCAAGTTGAAAATGCCCAGTAAATGGTAGTCAATACCAAATGGGTTCTATTCCTGGATCTGCTTCTTGTAAGTTACGTGAACCTGGACAGATGTCTAAGCATCTCTGGATCTGGCTTTCCTCATGAGTAAAACAGTAAGGGTGATGCCAACATCCTCTAAGGTCCTTTTCGGCACTAAAACTGACACTGAGGAGTGAGTATTCCTTTTCTTATCGTTTCAGCATATCATGATTGGCCAAGTTATTTTCTACTACTAAACAATTAATTATCTAATCTATTAAGTGCAAATTGCAACTGTTAAGGAGCAACTAAGAATAGTTAAAACTGTTAGAGCAAAGGCTCTAAATCAAATGTTTCACAGGCTTACTTGAAAACAGCACTTATTCATTGTTCCCAATTAAAATCTTGTGTGATGAAACATTAGAGAATGCACGAATTCTAATATAACTATAATAATCAACAAAATTACAATGAAAACCTCATTCTGACAATGGAATACACCACTTACTTCACAGCTATGTAGAATGAGTCTTTGTAAATAGAGACCTTTATCAAGCTTTGCTGTTCAGTCTTTCTAACACCTGCTTTTTCAAAACTCAATTCTGGAATGATCTGGACCCCTCCAGGACTCGCCTAGAGTCTTACCTCCCCCTTCTCCTGCATTCCCAGTTGTGTTAAATACCCCTATTCTGAGCTCTGGAAGTCTCTCATGAGACTTCTTGTCTTGTCACACAGTATTGTCACTGCCTGTCATGGCCTTGTCTACTGTCTCTTCCTGCTGTGACTTTTCTTAAGAATGGAACACAGATCTACTGTCAGTGGGTAGCGTGAGGCCTAGACCTCCTGCGTGCTCAATGAGTACTTGCTGAATGAATGGGGCTCTTTTTTGTTCCTTATCAGGAGATGTTGATAACAATAAATTATGTTGAAAACAATAAATGCATGTTCTATCTTACATCAAATTCCCAAATCCCTGAAATATACCTAATTTCACACGGAGCTATTCTTCCGTGGATATACGTAGTTGGACCCTGCTTTGAATGTGCCCCAATGCAGAAGCGAAGGGGAAAGGGAAGCAGTGTGTATCAGTGGTCACTGTACATACTTTTTCCACTAATGTTAAAAAATCATCATCTTCATGACAACCTGTGAGGTAGCGCTATCATCTGTATTATACAGAAACTGAGGCCAGGAGAGATAAGAGAGCTTGCCAAAGATCACACAGCTGCTGAATAACAGAGGTGAGATTCAGGACTCCATCTGATACCTCACGGCCTCCCCAGGGAGGAGCAGGGCAGTGGCTGAGGGTGGGGCGGGGGCTTCCATACTCTGAAAGCTTCCCTTCCAGTAATTTAAAATGGATCTATCTCCCAAGTCTCTGCTTACGAACTCTGAATTTTAGCCCTTGACATACAGGTTTGGCAACAAGTGCCCCTCACAGTGAGTAACACCTCTCCCCTCACCATTTGATATCTGAGCCTGGGAGGGTGCATGGATGCTATTGTTAAGTTGTTCTCACTAAGAGAGAAATAGGGCGGGACAGGGGAGGAGTGTGACAAATCAAAACCTTTGGTCCAACCAACCGGATAAACAAAGAAACACAGGTGCCCTTATAATTAAGGTGAACAATGAGCTTGCAATGCCTTTGTGTAAAGAGTCTGGATTTTTGAAGAAAAATAACATTGTGCTTAATACAGGAATTGCCTTTCAGAAGAAGAAAGTAAGTTTTCATGCTCTTACTAATTGCTTTGTTATACGGTGTTTACTATGGTAGAGACCTATATGACTAGTAATTGTAAATTGTAAAATTATCACAGGTTCTATTTATAACTTGTATTGGGAAAGAATATAAATTAATATGCTTTGGAGATTTCCACATAACTCTAACCTGCTAATAAAATTAATATTTTAGTTATATAGTCATATATATATGTATATAGTCAAGGAAATTTTTTAAACTGATGAGAAAAAATTTTCCTGTTGCAAGGTTCTTAATCTTAGGATGATTTGCTATTTTCAATGAAGTTTTTCATAAGTGATATTACCTTAACATACTTTATTCTCAGATCTTTCTTAGAGTACTTCTGAAATAACTAATATAGGCAGAAATTATAAAATTGGAAATGTATTTTTATCTCTATGTGGAATTGTCAACTATTTTTGAAAGAGCTTATAAATTCAGAGAATAGATTAAATACAATAAATAAAATATACAATAAGTCCTATATGTACCAGGCTCTTTATTTTAAAGAAGTCACAGCTGAACTGATTTTGGAAAAGTTGAAATGGAAAGGATTAGTAATCTTCGTATGTTGTGTGTCTGGATTTAACTTCTGTTTTAGTAACATGAGCACATGAAATGCTACGCGGGTTTCTTTTAAATGGGGACAGCTTCCCACAATGACTTCTGACAGGGTGTGCATTAAATTACAGTGTGTTTTTATATCAATATAAAGAACACGCATTGAAATCTTTATATTAGTGACAAAGAATTTAAAATTTGTAAAATATATGATCATTTTCTAAAATCTAACCATACCAGTCACTGTCCTTACTATTTTTGTCTGTTAACTCAAATCTTTAGGACAATCCCTATAAAATCAGTTCTAATATTATGCCCATTTTATCGATTAGAAAACTAAGGCACAACAAAGTTAAGCACCTTACCCAAGACTAAGGAACCTCTAGTAATGGAGTTAAAATTCAAACTGAGGCGGTCTTTAGAGTCCATTCTGCTGCCTACCACACTAAATAGCCAAATTAGATTCCCTGAAGAGGTGACTGGAGTAATAATAGGGTGGTTATAAAAAGCAGAATTTGCTTGCTGCAAGGGTTGTGTCTATATCACTGAAAACAACACGCACCAAGTGTGTTGGCCTAAGCGCTTTAAACACACACCTGCCTTTCATCCCCACCCTCCCTTTGCATTTAGTCCTCACAACCACACTATGATGTCTAGCTGAGTCAAGGTATTTGACTTTCCCTTTGAAGCCTCAGTGTCTTCACCATCTGTTGCGGGGGTGAGATGTATAGAGCGCTTCGTACAGTAACTAGCACAAAGCAAATTCTTAATAACTGTTAGCTGTTATTATTACTGTTTTTAGGATTTAGAAACACCAAGTAACTTGTTTAAGATGACACGCCTTAAAGAAGGCAGAGGTAAGATTGGAACTGAGTCTGATTAATAGCCTTAAAATAGTGGTTAAGATTATGTTCCTTGGTAATTTTGCAAGCTGGTCCTTGCCACAATGCTTTATACATTCCAGAATAAATCCATAATTCCATTTTAATAATAATCAGACAGTGATATATTAAAAACAAGTATGTTTTAATGCAAAATAATAAACATTTACTATTAAAATTTTTAAAATACAGATAAGCCAAAGAGGGAGAAATAAAAATCACTCACAATCCCACTTTCCAAAATAGTTAACTCTTTCAAAAACAGAATCATTCTGTACATACAATTTTGTGATCTGTTTTTCATATTTTGAAATACATCGTGAACATCATTCCATATTGATATTCATTGACTGTCTCATTCTTAATGTCTCCAGGATATCTATTTTGTTGACCATTACATATTTTTTCAATTTTCCCATATTTCGAATACTACAGTAAACAATCATAGCTCCAAACCTCTGAATACTTTAGTGATTATTCCTTAAAATAAATTTATAAAAGTGGAAGTGCTGGGTCAAAGGATAGGAGCTAGAATTTTGAGTTGATATACCCCCATATACTCAGGAATAAAACTCATTTACTCTGTAGCCAAAGGATACTGTAGGGAAACAGCTTTTATAGCTGACAGAGATTTTCAATTTTAAGGCTGCACGAAGAATGCATTTATCTAAAACTTGAACTGAATGAGATCAATAATGGAAAGTGCACATTGCTTGGCATATACTTTCAACTAATTGCTGTTATAATGCAACTAAATCTGTTGCAAATGCAGCCAAATTTGTTTGGTGCCTTCCCAAATCCTTTTACTACACAGAACTCCTCTTCAGGTTCTTTGGGTTTCTGGAATTTTGGATCTCGTTCAGTTCCTAAAAACAGGGCAAACTTGAGAACGCTGAGAATTGTAAAGTAAAGCAATAACTTTTACATTTTTCCTTCTGAGATCATTTGTGACCCGAGGGTCTTCTCTGGACCTCAGAGCCCTCACCTATAAAAAGGCATTGGGCCCAGTGTGTTGGCACACGCCTGTAATCCTAACACTTGGGAGGCTGAGGCAGGAGGATTGCCGTGAGTTTGAGGCCAGCCCGGGCTACACAGTGAGTTCAGGGCCAGCGTAACTACATACGGGGACCCTGTCTCAAAAAAGCAAAACAAAAACACCAACAAAAACCCCCAGAACAAAACACCTCTAGAAGAAGGGGACCAAGAGGTGAAAGGAAGGGATAGAATGGGGATGTAAAAAGAATTAAAATGTGTTACCTACATGCACCAGCTCCTCACAATGACTATAAGCATTATATACCGCAAACACGTGCTAATAAAAAAAATAAAAAGGCACTGGAAGACTCAATATTTCTATTAACCCTTGATACTAAGCTTACTTTAACCCAGCAACTCATTCTTACTCATAAATGTTTTTCCTGTATTTTGAATCAGGTAGTAGTGGGTATTCTCACCAACCCAATTTTGAGTTTCTGAACCCCAGGAGTGAGACTTTTGTAAAGGGCAAGGAGGGCGAAAGAAGCCACGTTTCCATCTTTAATGATCATCCTATTACCTAGCATCAGTTACTCTAGCACCTCCTTATTATTCAAACATCTGGTGTGGTTTAGGTGATAGAGTAGCTGAAAGGCTCTCCCAAGTCATTCAGGACAACAAAACATTCTAATTTCAAGTACACATAGTCTTGATCCGTTTGTTTGGGACTTGCTTATTGATGTCGACCACTGTCTGTTTCCTTTTTCATTTTATTTTGGAGAGACGTATTTTAGATACCAAACGGCCAAACACAGCTTGAAGGGTCCATTTAAGGTGTCTACATGCCTCGCCAGAGACAGGCCACCCCGCTAATGCCCTCCACCAGAGGGTAAGGTTTTTTCTAAGGGTCCCAGTTTGGTCACGAATGCTCAAGGCCTAGGACAGTTTTTACCAATCACGTCGATCCAAATGCTGCTGTGTTACTCGAACTAGGAAGAAGCCATCTCACTTAAGACTGAAGCACGGCACAAGGCGCAGTATAGGAGACAGGACTTACTCGTTCAACTTTTCTAGCAGGGCGAGCGCTCACCGAGGCGCCAGGGCGACGGCGCGAGCCTGACTCGCACCGGTCGGCCCTCCATCTCGGGCGCGGCGCCCCCTGGAGCCGGCGGCGGGGGAGGCGGAGCAGCGGTGCGCAGCGGACGAGCGAGCCGGGGACGAGCGCGGGGCGACGCGGGGGCCGCCCGTCCTCCGCCCCTCGGCGCGCGCCGGGCGCCTCCCTGCAGACGGCGCCGCCGGGAAGATGCGCCTCCAGCACCAGGTAGCCGCGCCTCGCCGCGCCGCGCCGCGCGTCCCCGCCCAGCCCTTCTCCGCGGCGGGGCCGACGGGCTCCCGGCCACGTGGCCGCCCCGCTCCGACCGGGAAGGGCGGGACGGAGGGGTCCGCCGCCACGTCTGGCGGCCCCGGGGCTCCCGGCTGCCCCCTCCGCCGCCCCTCAGGCGGCCTTGGCCCCGCGGGGTTCCCGGTCTCGCCGCGCTCTGCCCCCCGCCCGCTCGGCCCCCGACTTCCCGAGCCGCGGGAGACAACTGAAACTTGGTCGGCGCGCGCCCCCGCCGCCCCGCGCCCCCCGCTTCCGCGCCTTCGGAGCCGCCCTCGGGGTTCGCTTTGCCGAACCTGCTGGTGGCGCCAAAAAGTCCGGGCGGCTTCGGGCGAGCGGGGCCCCAGGGTGCTGGGCGCGCGGGCGCAGGGCCTCGGGGGCCTCTGTCTGCGGGACTCTCGCTAATTGTCACCCGGGGAGGGCGGCGCCCTGCGCTGCCTTTGCCCCGTCGTAGCCCCCCGGGGACCCGGGGCTTGCGGTATTTCCGGGTGCGCCTGAGAGGGCGCTTGTGTTGCCCTGAAGCAGTGCTCTTGGGGGGGGGGTGTCTTACATTTAGGGTTTAGTACGCCTTCTGAAGTCTTGGTCCTCTGACAGAGTAATTTGGTTTCTAGAGAAAGAGAGCTTCCCCTCCCCCAGCATTTGTTAAGGGACTTACGAACACCACAGGGAAACGGACGGAGGTCAAAAAACAACCCCAGTTTTGGGGGAAGTGAATCATATTAACTCCCAAGCTGTTAGCCGATACTACTCCTGGGTGAAAATTCTCGTAAAATCTTTCCTTTAGGGAATTAAATACCCACCTGCACAACACAGGTTGTCTTCAGCCCTCGGGGTCCCTGACAGCTATCCTTGTCCCTTGAGTAGCTGCCTTGTTTCAGTAGAGCCCCTTGAAGTCTGACTCACATTGCCGTCCTGCGTTTGTACTCCTAGTTTTTCATATAATACTTGCAAATTGACACTGAACAAGCTTTAACCTCAGTCATTTCATAGTAAGTTTGATGTTTTAAGTGAGATGTGAGTCTGTGTGAAGTGTTTTGTAAATGTGAGTGGGTTGAATTTAAAACACTGAATAAAATTAATGTAACGAGGAATCAGAAAGTTTAATCCAGACGTTTGCCTTCCTGCTTCCTTAATACAGCAGGTCACAGTCCACCTCCGGACTTAGCAAAGTGACAGTACAATGCTTTGGGGCACCTCTCCTCGCGTTCTTTGGTAGAGTGGACTGTGGCACTGTGGCTTACCAAGGGCAAGTTGATGGGTTGTGTTGCTTCTACTCATTTTTGAAAGCACTAACAAAATCCTTAGGGGCATATGACCCACCCACCTCTGTAGAGGATTCCCACTCTCTCCTCACTGCTAGAAATACAGGAGAGATTACATGCAACTTTTCAGTTAAAGAACTTGTAAGTAATCCTTCTTAGTTATCATTAGTATTAGCCTGGAAACCTTTGCTTTCTCCTTAAAATAAAATAGTTGGGTGTGGACTGTAGTAGAGGTGGGGTTGTGAGAGCCAGTGGCCTCACTAATTCCTCTACTTAGTGTGTGTTTGGGTTAACAGAAAACTCCTTAGCATTTATGTAGAGGGAATCTAGCTTTTGCTTGAGGGATTCTAATTCAGATATTCTTGATTCACATTTGACCCTACTGCTTAGTAGTTAAGAGATTTTGCATAGTTTCTTGGTCCTTTTTTGTTTGTTTTCTTTTTTCCCCATCGATGGGCGTAATACCAGCCTGACAAAGTTGATACCAGAATTAAATGGAATACCATGTGTGTCCAGTGTCTGCAATGTGCACACCCAGTAAACACTCCTGTTGTTAACCAAACAAACAGTAGCTGTTGCCATCACTGCTACTACATCTGGTTAGAAATAACTACCCATGGTTGGGTACAAGATTGACTGTAAAGGTGTGCAAAGGAACTTGGTGAGTTGATCGAAAAATCTGTATTGTTGGGTTTTTTTTCATTTTGTTTATCTGAGAAAAGGCCTCGTCATGTAGTTCAGGCCAGTCTTGAATGTACACTGTGTAGCCCAGGCTGGCCTTGAACTTGGGATCCAACGGTCTCAGCCTCCTGTGATTACAGGTGTGCACCACCACACCTGGTGGAAAAATGCTATACATGTCTTGATTGTAGCGTTGACTACAGGGATGTATCTATTTGTCAAAACTCTTCAAACTGACCCTTAAGATCTGTGCATTTGATTGTATATGTCGGTTAACTGGAAATTTTCCTTCCTGGAGAATGTTTTATTGCATAAATCAGGCAGCCATTGACATTAATAGTTGTGATTTGTGATTGGAAACTGGATTTTAACGGTTTTTGTTTGAGGACTCAATGGACTGGCCTCGCTAGGACTGTCTAACAAGTACCATAGTTTAGGGGACTTAATAAACCATTTCCTCACTTCTCTGGATGATAGAAGTTGAAGATCAAGGTGTCAACAGAGTTTCTCTGAGACCTCTTTCCTTGGCCATCTTGTAGATGACCATCTTCTCTGTGTTCCTTCATGTGGCCTTTCTTCTGTGTCCTAATCTTTTAAGAACATCAATCATGTTGGATTAGGACCCAGTCATATGTCCTTATTTTACCTCAATTACCCGTTTCAAGGCTGTGTCTCAAAAGACAATCCTATTCTGAGATATTGGGTGTTAGTACTTCACGTGACTATGGAGATGTCCGATTTCATATATCACACACGGTACAAGTATTTAGTACAGAGCTGTGTTGGTTCTTCCAAAATGGTTCAGCACATAGCATGTGAAACAGGTCAGATTTTAATTCTTGTTTTGGAACAGTTCAATTTAGATTTAAATAGTGTAGTTCACTGCTGTAGTCTCACACACATACACATACACTTTTATGTGTGAAGCTAATTACAACTGAAGCAAAGTTAGGGTCATTGTTCACACTGAATTAAATCTGTGTTGAGGTCCACTAACAATCTTGTCCTTCACTGATAGAGAAAGATGGCTGTGGAGGCCTCCTAATTTTTTTACTCTATATTGATAGAGGTAGAAACTTAGAGTTTCTGGAGGGGAACCACTTACCCTTTGATGCTTTCATATCTACTTGTCATTTAAGCTTTTGGTTTGACGTTCCAAGTATCTCTGCAGCAAAACAAACATTAGTGCTTGGATGCATGTTTTCTACATAGTCAAGCCATGAATTTATGGATCCAATTTTTCCTCAGAAGTAACTTTCATTCACTCAAATCTAAGCCTAGTGATAGTTTACTCAGAGGAACTTAAACTGTCTACTTTGTGGCTTATTCTTCTTACTAGTTTAAAGTTCATCTCTGTTCCACATGTTCACTCACCAGAATGTGGCGTTTTAGCTAAAGAAATGTTTAAAGCCCACTAAACTTGTGTTGCAGAAAAATGTCTTCCAGAGGCATTTGTGTGTGTTACTATGAGTTTGTGCTCATCTGCACAAACTTTGAACAACTGGCAAAATGGCTAGTGTTGATGTTGCAGCTGCCGCGGAGTTCCCAATTACTTTAGGAATTTTGACATTTTATTAGTATAGTGACAGAGTTTATAGTAATCCACAGTATGTTAATTGCAAACACTTATTTTCTGTAGTCCTACCTTGGTACTTGATCATATGTTTTCTTTAATAAAATTTTGAAGCTTTTACATTTAATTATAATGGGGATTAACCATCACTTGTATGACTTTTCACCTACTAGTAAAAATTTTGGAACAAATTGCAGTATATTGGGATGAGGCTGTTAGATTTAAAATGTAATACCAACATAACCTTCCTTTTTACTTTTAAAGTTTGTTATGATCTTCTCCTGTGTCATCAAAGCGAGTCATCTAGGCACCTAACATCTCCATGTCATAAGTTTGACTTCCAATAGACACTATATGACTTTCTAAGCTACATAATGAAGTAGAGCAGGGGTGTCCACATTTTCTTGATCAACTCAGGGCACATCAGTATGCCCTGTCATGAATCACGAACAGTGTTGCCTTTTGCACTTAAGCCACCAAGTATTAGTTACAGAGTCATAACTTGCCTTGGGTGGGTAGATCCAGGACCAAGATCTAGAGCAGGGACTAAGGAATTTGTGAAGCAGAGGTCCCTACTATTACCATGCAGAGGAGGCCTGGGAAGGCTTTAGCTGAGAACTAGCAAAGTGGGATCCTCTGTTCTAACTATCCTGTCATCCCACTAGCAAAAGTAGGCTCCCACTGCCACCTGCCAAATCTGAAACAGGTTTCAGAACTCAGTGGCATAGTGAGCTAATATTTCCACCTTTTACTGGCTCAGAACCTGACCACCCCACATCATCTCTCTTTGCGGTATAACTGGATCAAGATGTCTGGTTACTTTTGAGCATGTGCCTAAAGTGTCAGGTGGTGCTCAAGCTTGATTTGCACTTTTCATTCAAAGTAATTCTTCTTCCATTTCTCTAATCAGAAAGGGAACTCACATATACACATGTTTTAGTGTTCAGCAAAAATATCTCTGTACAGTAAAAAAAAAAAAAATCAAAACTTTGAATAATCAAATTCAGGAGAAACTTCAATATTCCTGAGTATCTCTTGAAAGTGTAATAGTAGTCCTAAAATAAAAAGGTCAAATTCACCAGTATGGATGGTGGAAAGGAAAGTCCATGTGATGTTCTGATTAATCAAAAGTGATGAAGAAGATATTTGCCTAATAGCTTCTGTTTATTAATAAAATCATACAATTTTAGTTTTCAAAGTTTGAGTCTTAAGGGCGCTTGAATAGTGGCTATTTTCTTTGGTATGGTTTCTAATTTGAGTATCTTTAGGCAGGGTGTGTACTGTACTCTCCAAGCAGCCTATCAACTCCACAGGCTTTCTTTTTCCCTTTTATCATATTTGGGTCAGTTTACACATTTATTACCCTGCCTAGCTCCTGTAATCATTTGAGTTTGTGATATGTAATTGTGTAGATAGTCCATGGTAATATCAGATACTTTTACTACATACCAATATGGGCACCAATTTAAAGTGTTTTGTTTGCATTAACCAGTAAAAGCCTTGCAACTCTATTAGGTAGTATGGCCCCCATAGAAAGGCATTGTTCAAATCTCCCTTCAAGAGAGAACCTAAATTTATTTATAGGGAGTGCAGGTAGATGACAGTCTTTGCCTGCAGTGCCTTTAGTCCATTCATTTCCTGGGTAGCCCCAGCTGATAATTGAGTGTGGTGGAGCTACAGTACTAGGCCTTGGCCTCTATTACCTGGTGAAGGGACTCCTTTAATGGGAAATCTTTGTTCCAGAACTCTATGTGGTTGGCTAAGACTTTGTCTGATCTCCACTGTGGTCTGTGACTGTCTTCCTCCAATTGTATTTCCCTTCCACTTCCCACCCCATGTTTTCACAATAAACTAATAAATCTCATCCACTCCCTACCCTGTCCTAGTGTCTGCTTCTGGGAAGATGCAGCTGGTACAGGTAGTGTCTTCATGAGGTGTTATCTTCATTTTATTAATGAATAAACTGAAGCAAAGAGAAGTGGCTCAAGGTCTTACAATCAAACTACTTTGAATGTTTTTGGTTGATTTTGATTTTTCAGTACTGGGGATTGAACCCAGTACT
This sequence comes from Hystrix cristata, assembly GCA_004026905.1. Classification (NCBI taxonomy): domain Eukaryota; kingdom Metazoa; phylum Chordata; class Mammalia; order Rodentia; family Hystricidae; genus Hystrix; species Hystrix cristata. The sequence continues at coordinate 95,534 of PVJO010002902.1, read as the reverse complement.
GGTTGAATTTTCCCAAGCTTAGCTGTACTAATTGCACCAAACTACCTGCCTGGGCCTTTTATAGTTTTTATTTTGGGATATGGTCTTACTAAGTCATTAAGTTGCCCACACTAGTTTCAAACTTGTGACCATCCTGCTGCAGCCCTCCAGAGTGCTGAGATTATAGCCATGCACCACTGCATGCCTGACATCAGTGTTCTTTATCATATCCTTAACTATTATGGTATTTTAAGAATCCTCTCCATTCTAGAATTCTTATTCAGTCATTTGAGTATCCTGTGTATCCCAGGAATTCTGCTGGATGCTGTTGGTCCATACATGAATAACATAGTCTCTGATCTCAAAGAGTCCATAATCTTGTGGAGAAAACAAAGAAATTAAGCATACAGCTTCAATCTGTGCTTGGTGTCCTGAGACTCTAGAAGGAAGGGACCTAAATTGTGTGATTTCTGACTTCTTCCACCCCTAGCATGGACCACCCTTTCTTTCTATCCCCTTAGCCCATGCTGTCATACTCATCTGGGATGTTCCTCTGACATTTCAAAACTGAGCTGGGCATCAGTATGTATTCTTATAGGAACCCTTAGCACTTAGCACACCACACTGTACCCACCGTAGTTGATGTTTGCTGACCTGTCTCCTGTGTGTCTGTGTGCCCAGTGTCTAATTCATGCCTGGTAGTAGCAGGGGCTTAGGAAATGTGTTTGAATTGATGAAAGAGAATTATTTATTTGATTAGTCTCTTAACTCCCAAATTTAGAGCCTACCACGATGTGAGTAGCTAAGATTTGGAAGTGAATGCAAAGGAGAAAGATTTCACTTTTTGTCCGAGAATGGCTTTCTGCCTATAGTCACCAGCAGATATGGACTCAGAGATGTCTTCTTGCTTTTTAAAATTTTTGGTTCAAGGGCAAGTGCTCAGTGGTAGAGTGCTTGCCTGGCAAGCGCAAGGCCCTGAGTTCAATCCCTAGCACCAAAAAGAAAAAAAAAAAAATTTGGTCAAAATTTTTCTAGATGCTTTTTATCTTCTTTCTCAATGATAGAAATATGTTAAGCTAGTTTTTTAATGATTCATTCATCCATCTGTATGTTTGTTTATTAAGTGTGACATATTTATGGAGTACTTTACATGCATCAGGCAAAGTACTTAGTGCTGTTCACACAGTGACGAACAAAAAGCAGTCTCTGTCCTCACAGAGCTCACACTCTAGGAAATATAAGTAAACAAATCCAACCTGAATGTCCCTGAAACTCGTTCTGTTCATGGAGCTAGGTCAGTTTAAATGTCTGTCATCTAGTTCAGTGGATCCGTATTCTCCCACCAACAGCTCATGGATCCTAGACCACTCTAGTTAAGTATTCTAGGTCAGGTCATTTTAAATGTTCATTCTTAATTCCAGTGTATATATATATTCTCTTACTACATGGCGTGTGACCAGCCGTGCTCCTTATATCTCTTTGGACGTCTTCAAAGGCTGTTTTCTTCTTGAAATAATGCATATTATTAACATTCACTTGGTGCTTCAGCGAACCATTCATAAATGGTGAATATTATTGTTATTAACATAAATCATATTATGTGTCTTGCTACTTGTATTTTTGCCTTTCTTTTCCTCTGGTGCTTCTTCGTAACATATTTCCTCACCACTGTCTGTTGCCCTGCTCCAGATACCTTTCATTATGCTACTGCCAATTTTTGAAGTACCTGCATGATGTGACCTGCTGTTTATCAGCTTCCTCTGACCACTATCATTAGATCCCTGTTCCGGTATCAGCACCTACACTAACTTGTTGTGGCCATCTCACAGACAAACCTCCCTCCTCTCCGAAGACCTCTTGGAGCATCTGCTCTTTCTACTTCCTGCCACCTGGAGTTTGTTGTCATTTTTCACACTCCTAGATCTCAGTGCCCTCCTTTTTCCAGTCATTAGTGAGGCATTTTCTGGTTTTTTCTTTTGTTTTGTTTTGTTTTTTTGTTTTTGGTGCTGGGGATCAAACTCAGGGCCTTGTGCTTGCGAGGCAAGCGCTCTAACCTCTGCACTAAATCCCCAGCCCCTAGTGAGGCATTTTCTTTGCCTGCTATCGTGGTGGGTAGCATTGTGGCTTGGGGTCCTAGCCCAATGACAATATTACTTCATTCTTTATCACACAGCCTTTCTTTTCTCATCCTGTTAAATGTAGCTTTCAATTAGAACCCAGCATCGTACCTGGAACCACTGAACCTATCCAACGTCAGGCCTGCTCTGCCATTCTCCACCCAGTTGGTATTCTTTTTCCTCTCGTGCTTCTGTTTTTCTTCTTTTCAACTGGACATGACATTTAAACTAAAGGATGGAGAAAAAGGAGGAACAGGCTGATAGAATAGGAAAGGCAGGATTGGGTAGCATACATAGAGAAGATGAAAGATCTAGTAGCAGCAATAGCCCGTGCAAAGTCCCAGAGGCCAGGAGCATCGTGGATTGTGAAGAGGAACGTGTGCTGAGAAACTGCAGGCATTGCAGTGTGGTTGGTGCATGGTAGAATGCAACGATTTAGATGGCAGGTGGTAACCCTGGGAAGTTAGGTTGTGTCAGATCAAGGAAGGGCTTTTCCTGGGTGCTGAGAACAGTAAGAAAAGAATCTGGCAGTGAAACTGACTGAATTTTCCCAAGCGTAGCTGTACTAATTTTTCTCTGGCATCTGTTATAGTTTAGATCTAAAACGTCACCCAAAAGTCTGGTGCTCAGAGGTGGGGCCTAGCCAATAGGGCAGGTCACTGGAAGGATGTATTGTTCCCAGCTCTTCCTGTCTCTGCTGCTGGGCTGCTGTGGATTGAGCAGCTTTCCCCAACTGTGCCCTTCCACCATGCCATTTCTGCCTTGCAGTCAATCACCTGTGGACCAAACTATGAGCCAAAATAAATGTCTCCTTTAATTTGCAGGTGTCAGGTATTTTGCCCCAGTGGTTGGAAAGGGCTGGAAACTAGTTGCAGATATTTTGTATGCATTGTGCATTGCTTGCCTTTCTTTTGGGTCCTTTTCTCCATCCCATTTCCTACTTCATGGAGCTGGTCCAGATTTATTTTCCATTTTCTCAATCTGTTGATTGGCATGACCAAGTTTCCAGGGTCCAGTTATCAGCTCTGGCAACATTCAGATATGTCGGGACTCCCAGATGAATCCTTTTTACCTATATTCAAGGAATTGGCCTCTCTGAACTCACCAGACTTAGCAGAGTCAACCCCTGGGTATCTTGAAGATATAATCACCATGACAACCTTACAACAAAAATCATACATTTTTGGCAACAGAAGACTGTTCCCACAGGGAAGCTCCCATTCTATACATCCCTCATATCACCTTCTATGTGAAGCCTTGCCAGACATGTCCCGGCCCATTTTCTTACTCTTCTTTGAATTCTGGAATGTAACTTTTTATTCCATTCATTTGACAATTAGTAATTCCTTCTTACGTTTCATTTTATATTTCAGTTGTGCATTGTTTAATGACAAGCTATATTTTGAGGAATGTATTGTTAGGTGGCTTCATCATTGTGTGAACACCATCAAGTAGCCTTCTTAATAAACCTAGATGGCGTATGTCAGTCTCTTAGTGTGGCCTCTAGGTTCAATGAAGAGATGCAGCAAACACAGGATGTATGAGGCTGCTGCTGGTGTGACGCAGCCTAGGGTTTTACAGTAAACTTTTATAAGTAGTAGTATATTCTCAATGATGAGACATATAGTAAACATATAAACCAGTAAAACAGTTATTATCAAGTATTATATAGTGTACATAGCAGTATATATTACTCTTTCATACCACAGGCTTTATACCATGCACACATGGGTAGTGCGTTGCTCTATCCCTGCAATGTCATTAGGCAATAGGGATTTTTAGACTTCATTGTAATCCTCTGGGACCACCATCATATATGCGGTCTGTTATTGACTAAAAATTTTATGGTATATGATTGTATATCCTTTACCTTTTCGTATATTTCACTCTTCCATTCCCAACTCCTGGGTGCTCCTTGAGGGCAGGGAACATAGATTTAATTGGTCAAGGGCCAGTCTGAGCCTGGAGACAAAGAGGATATTTATTATATGTTTGCCAAGTGACACAGTTGGTTGACAATTAAGCTGCAAGAACGCATGGAGAACTTGGAGGTGGTTCAGTAGAGCAGCCAGGTAACACAGGCGTAGGTTCTGAAGTTGTCAGAAGTGAAGGAGAGCACAAGTACGCTGCTCAGAGACTGGGCACCTTGAAGAGGTGGCTTGTCTCCCTGGGCCTCACTCTCTATCTTTTCTCCTTTCTTATATGTCTTAGTTACTTTTCTCATTGCTGAGAAAATACCCAACACCCGAAGTTAAAAGAGGAAGGGTTTATTTAGCTCACAGTTTGTAGAAGTTTCAGTTCATAGTTGGCTGGCTCCGAGGCAGAATGACACAGCAGAGGGACATTGCAAAGGAGAAACTGTTCAGAGCAGGCAGAAGGCAGCAAGGCAAGCAAGGGACAGACAAGCCTCTTTCTGTCCCTTACATCTTATCCAGGCTACCTGCCCTTAGGTTGGGTAGCACTCCCACCTAACCTCACCATGGTGAGGCTCAAGGTAGGCTGGATGCTGTATAACTAATCACCCTAAAAGGCAGTGGTTTAAACGGGGAGTGTTAATTATTGCTCATGAGTCTCTAAGTCTGCTGGGCTGTCCTTTTGATCTGTCAGGCTCATTCCTTCATTTGTAGCCAGTTTTGGGGCCAGTAGGTAGCTTTGCTGATCTTGGTTGAGCTCTCCCACATGTGTGGGGTTAGAGGCTATAAACTTTTTTTGGATATCCTTGGTTGAGCTCACTGAAACCTTCTTTCCTTCTTCTCCCTCCCCCTCCTCTCCCCTTTTCCCTTTCCCTTTCCCTCTCCTGAGGAACAACCAGAACTCGTTCACAGGATATCTGGGCAGGTTTCCGAGGGAGTGTGGTGGGACGGAGGGAGGAAGAACTGACACAGTGGGATTTCTGCCTCATCCTGTTGGCCAAAGTGGATCACAAGGCCAGCCTACATACAGGGATGGGAAAATAGATTGTATCTATATCTCTTGATAGAAAGATGCACAAAGTCACATTGCAGGGATATAGATATAAGAAAGAGTCCAGATCATCACCAGTTTTGCATTTATCTACTATACCACATTACTTTTATATGCTTCTAGAAATAATAGAAACCAATATTTATTTCATGGTTTACCAGTTACAAAAGGCCTTTTGTAATCACCAAGTCTTACAATGAGACTATGAGTTAAGTATTTTGGGGACCTTTACGATATGCTAGATAATATCAGACACACGTTTTCCAGCACACATCGATTGCTAACATTTGAGTAGCAAGATTTCCTTTTAAGCCTGCTGTTCTCCTGACTCTTCAAAGGGCAGTTATTTAATCTCACGGTTTCATGTTCTACCTGCATACGGGGACATTAACATCCAGCCTAAACTTTCTAGAATTTTGTTCTATATCTAACTGCTTGTTGGCCGTCTCCTCATAGTGGTCACATGGCTACCTCAAACTCAGCATGTCCAGATGTGTGGCCAGATGTGTTATTGTTTTAAAATATAATTAGGCTTATACTTTGAAGAGTAAAGATGCTGTATAAAAATATAAAATACCTGGAATAATTGTTTGGCTCTTCTGTGACCTTTATGTATGTCCTTTAACCCCTTGACATTTTAGAGACATGGGAAATGACTTTCTGTAATTAAGATTCTTAGGAAAGTACTCTCTGGACACAAACATTACCCATTTGCCTTAATCTTGGGTTGGTAGGTAGGGTCTTGAATGTAAATTAGGTAGCCAAGGAACGTAGGAGATTTCAGAGTTTTTATTTAGAGTTTTAGTGATACTACTAAATTTAGCATGTCCCATTTTTCCTTTTCCCTCAAACTGTCTCATTGATGTAACATGAAACCAAACAGAACAGTGCCAAACAGCTCGAAAGAGTGAATATCATGTGTTGAAAGGGAATATCACAGTATCACCTGATAAAAATAGCTTGTACCCACAGCAAGAAAGATTGGTGTTTTCTGGAATACTGTATGTTTTTTAAAGGTAGTCTTCACTACCCCACCTCCTAAGAAATTGATAGATGTTTGAAAAAGCCCTACCAAGTAACATATTGATGAATGGCAACAAATAACCTTTAAGCTTGGTGACCAATCAGTTAGGTTTTAAAAAGAAGCAAGAGAAATGTGATTAAAATGATCCTTTACTTCTCCATGTTACCAGTCAAATATATTCATATTCCTCAGGTAGAGGGTGTGTGTGTGTGTGTGTGTGTGTGTGTGTGTGTGTGTGTGGTGATATGAAAGATTCAACCCAGGGCCTTTGCACGGAGCTACGTCCCCATCCTTCCTTCTGTCACTCCCTCTCTCCCTTGCTTCTCTTGTTCCTTCCTCCCTCCCTCCTTCCATCTTTCCTTCTTTCCTTTTCTTACTGTCTTTATTAGATTAGGTAGGCAGTCAGGGTCTCGCTAAGTCACTGAATTGCCTAGGCTGGGCTCAAACTTGTTATCCTCCTGCCTCAGCCTCCCTGAGTGCTGGAATTACAAACATGTGCAACCACACCTGGCTGAGGTTGTTTTGACAAAGTCAAAATTAAGTCTGAAGAAGAATAAGCAAGGAAGGAACCATATCACTTATGTTTTCAGTAGGCCTTAACCAAAGAACTAACCACATCGTTTATTCATGCAGCAGACAGTAAGCAGGAGATTCTCTACTTTGGGTGTCCAGAAGATAAAAGATGAGATATACATGGATCCTCAAGGAGTTTCCAACAATGTAGAGAAGACATACTTATGCATATAAATACACATGTAAATATTACCATGTTGAAAGGCATATGTAGAGTCAGAAGGGTATGAAATGATATAGAGTGTGCATGTCCTGTCATTATGCTGATAAAAATTGAGTACCTGCTGCATCCAGGCACAGTGGGAGATGCTGGTGACTCAGATTTCATTCTAGTAGGGCACATAAATAACAAGCTAAGAAACCTTGACATGAAAGAATGCCATCCCAGATCGTCACATCTGTAAGGAAAGTGAGGTAGGTTAAGGGGAATAGACTGGGAGAGACTGTTTGAGGGAGGTAGTCGGGGATCTGCAGGAATGGAGGTGACGAAAGAAGGCTGTCTGAAAGTAAGGGTTAGACACAACTACACATGGGAGAACGAGGAAGATGTTCAGAGAAGAGCAGTCCACTTTGACTACTTGGAAGTGAGTGAGAGGAGAAATAACACTGCCAGAGGAGTTCGTAAACCTTCATCTTCTAATACTAAAGAGGGAGAAGGCAGGACTAGCCTGAGACCAATGGCTGGGAGTTTCAGAGGTGAAAGTTTGTGCTATCTAATAGCGGAGGGTAGAAGGGCTTGTGGTGCTGTGGCCTGTGAATGACGTCTTTGCCATTCCTGTTGCCTGTCACAGTGTCTTGTGCATAGTAGATGATCCAGAGTTGATTTTTATTTTTTTTTTTTTAATTTTGGGTTGTTTCATTTTTGGGGGGTTTTTTGTTTATTTGTTTTTTGGTTTTGTTTTTTTTTTTTTGAGACAAGGTCTTGCTATGTAGTTCAGGCTGGCTTGGACTTACCATGTACCCCAGGCTGGCCTGGAACTCACAGTGATCCTCCCGCCTCAGCCTCCCAAATGCTGGGATTACAAGTATATGCCACCACATTTGACAATGTGTAGTTGAATTTTAAATTCATTTCTGAACATCACATGTCTTGGTTGTGTGAAATCAATAGATCTTCCTGCACGTATGCACTTGAATGGATTTAAATGGAGGTCTACAGATAGGTTTTCCCAAAAAGGATGACCTAATCTGCTTTGCCATCCCTGGATGAATTTAACTTCTGTTTTCCATTTATGCACAAACATTTATTTATCTTAGCAATTTTCCCAGGGTTTCCCAGACAGTGATCACGGAGGCCTTGTGCATCTAAGTCTGTGCTCTTTCTACTACATCTTCCTGACTTCATTTCAGACAAGCTCTGTTTATGTATTTCCGTCGTATTTCAATTTCTTTAACAGCACATCATTTTACCAGCTAAGAGGACTGCCCTCACCAGATGGGTGGAGATCTAGCCTCTGTGGTGATAGGACAGCTTGCTCTCTGTTTCCTGGCTAACAAAGCCCTTCTGAACCTCTCTGCACCACCCGCCATTGTTTTTTTTCTGTCTCTGATTGCTTGTATCATTTATACATTGCCCACACCTCACACGTAGTTTGTTTTCTTGTTGCTTCTGGTTGCATCATGTCTTCCTAAATGTGTTGAGTATTCTTCTGACCCAAAGGCTATGTTTTTTTTTTGTTTGTTTTTTTTAAGGCTATGTTTTAAACAAGGAGCTTCATTAGAGTTTTATCCACTACGAGGCATGGATACTTGTGAGCTACTTGTTGATTCAGAACCATTCATTGCTGAAAGGATAGTTTTCGTAAATTCATCATGTCATTAACCTTTATTCCGGTGTACCAGTGTCTGACTCAGAGTAGTTACTTTGAGTATTTTTTCATAAGTGCGCTTGGTTTCCCTACACCCTTAAAAGTGTCTCTCTTAATTAGTGACGCTGTTTAACTCATGGTGGTGAGGCAGGATCTGAGGCTTATCTCCGCAATAGTGGTAATAATGACAGCAGCTTATTTTCTAGAGTGGGGATATTATACTAAGTACTTTACATGAATTCTATCATTAACTCCTTATAAACACCCTTTGAATGCAGGCAGTCTGACTCCAGAGACCACACCTGTCACTTTGGTAGTAGACACCTTTGTAGTCCCTTCTGGTGGTCAGTCACTTACAGAGGGTCAGCCCTTGGGAATTTCTAGTGAAAGTGGGTTGAAGGTATTACTGAAGTGTTTTAAACATTCCTAAATCCTTTCTGTTCTAGTGTTAGGGCTGTTATTAATATCATTCATGAAATTCTGTCGTTTCTTTTTCCTCTCAGATGGATTTGCTCAGTACAGAATTATTGCAGGGAATAGCTACACAAGGGTAAAATTGATGTACTTGCCATTCCTGGATTTGCCAGGCAACAGGATTCCTTGTTTTCCTGAGCTCTCGTCACACTGTTAATGGTGTTGGACAGAGAAGGAAATGTGGGATGTAAACAGCGGTGGCTACTGCAGTGGAGGGATATCAGCTCTTGGGCAGTGTTTCTAGTTCTCAGGAGAAGCAATAAGACTGCAGAGGCCAAAGAGAGAAGAAGACCGTATTTATTTTCCTAAATCTCTCTTTGGAGTCTACTCATTTTATATTATTCACGAGTGGTTTCTGGGGTGTGTGGGGTGGGGGCTTCTCTATGGGACTCACTTTCCCATCATTTTCATTTTCCTCTTAATTAAACTTATGCTTCCATTTGGTAGTAAGACTAGAGAGTGTGAGAATTACACCACTTAAATGGAGAGATTTCAGAAGGGGAGAGAAAGGTACATAGCCTTTTTAGACCTTAATTCTTTCCTCCATAAATAACACACATTCTGCAGGACTGTTGGTAGAGTAAAGTAGATCCAAATTCCTAACTGTGTCATATAATATCCAGCATATCTGATTTCACCCTGCCTTTCAGCCCTAATCTGGGATCACCATGATCGCTCCCCTCAACCTCCCTGGCCTTGGTCAGCCCTTGATCGCTCCCCTCAACCTCCCTGGCCTTGGTCAGCCCTTGATCGCTCTCCTCAGCCTCGCCGGCCTTCACACTCTTGTTTCAGGATGCCCATCTGACCCCTTGGCACCATCCTGTTCTGCCTGCACCTTCAGATGCTTGTGGTCTTCCTTTCTCACTTGGCCCAGTCCTTTGCTTAAAGGACCCCCCCAACTTCAGACAGCTTTCTCTGATACAGCTCTCCCTCCCTTGTTCTGTCTGTCTTCCTTACCCTCCTCTATTTTCCTCCTAGTAGTTACTATCTAAAACTCTTGTAATTTGTATTACTTGTTTGTTTTCCTCTCACTTGAAAGTAAACTCTGTGAGGGCAGGACTTTGCCTATATACTTTCCTTGTCTCCTCAGCCCCTGCAGCAATGCCTGGTACACAGTAAATGCACAAACAGTATTTCTTGCCATGGATATAAATGTGCCCAGCACTATGCTTTCTGTAAAAAATGGACAAACTCCTTAGTATCAGCTTTAAAACAACTTTATTACTGTGCTGTACGTCTTCTACTTTTACTAATTTAGCTAACAAGTTTATTTGACAATTTCATTACAGATAGTCAAATTGAGGTTCATTATGAATAGCTTCCTGTCGGACTATGTGTAGGAATTGTCCAGTGCCGGGTTATTGCTGATAGATGACTTTGAAGGTAGGATAAGAACTGAATTTGCATAGGTCAGCAGAACACTGAGAGCTTTGAACGTGATGGGGACTGTAACCAAATTGAACAAACAAGGGGCACTCACGGCCTTGTGTTACTATTGGTGTGACCTTGATTGAGTCCTTGTACCACCTCTGCACTTCAGTTACCTTGTCTATAAAATGAAGCCTGTAAATGGAGTAGGAAGATAGAGGAGTGGTTGCCTCCCACATGAGAGTTATTGTAAAACTGTTGAGAGAATGTATGTGATAACAGTTTATGTCGAGTGGCACTCATGTACATTGACATAAATGCATATAAAGTGTTTGGCACCCAGTAAGTAGTCAACAAATGGTACCTGTTACTATTTATAATCACATTATTAAATCACTTGGAAATGGTTTGAAACACATGTAAAGATTTGGATGTCTTACTAGTGTTAATGATTAGTTTTCCTTGAATTTAAACACAGTTTTTGGATTGTATTCTGCTCCCTTTTTGCGTTTGTAGGCATGGGAGGGTCTTTGAGTATAGTGCTGATTAGGGATCTAGACTCTGGAATCAGATAGAAATGAGTTGAAGCCCTGAATAAACGAATAAGCAAATGGACTAATGCCCAAACCTAATCTTAGCCCATGCAAGTTTCAATTTCCTTTCTTTATCAAATCCCTATCTATGCTCTGAAGGAAGCACTGTGGCAAAAATGCTAAGTATAAGAGAAATAAACTATGGCCTGAGTAATTCACAGATGCTTTTGTACCTCTGTATGGGTGTGAGTCGTCCTCTCTTTCTTCCCCAGCATAGATATGGGTGTGCTTGGCCCACCCAGTCCCATTGGGCCTTCTCTCTGTTTCATGAGACAGATGCCAAGACCCATCGGAGTTACAGCCCCTCGCCGTCATCATCACTAAGGAATCACAAGAAGCCAGAAAAACAGCAAGGTGTGATCAACTCACTCTCACCCTCTAACTCATCAAGGAAGGACACAAATTCTCGTCTCAGTAGTTGAACCTCAGTATAATTTGGCGGTCTCTCATATCTGTGTTCTTTACAACTGCTGACAATAATATAAGCAGTCACCCTAATACAGAGATTGGTTGCTTGCTAAATGACAGACATTATGCCTAACCTTTCATCTTAATCCTTCCACAACTCTAGGAGGTATAGGTATCAATATTATCCCTCACATGAGGAAAGGGAGGTCTTGAGAGATCAAATAACTTTCTCAATTGATATGATTTGTCTCTAGACGTCCCCTCAAAGCCTCATGTGGTAAGAGATGGCTGGATCGGAGGTGGCTGGATCTAGAGTGTGTGATGCTGGCATTAAGGGCATGCGATTACTAAATCAATCAACTGATTGGTTTCACACCACCCTAATCCTGGCAGTCTGGATAAGACATAAGGCAGAGGAAGAAGCTGGTTACCCCCTTGCTTGCCCCTCTTGCTTACCTTGTTGTCTTCTGCCTGTTGGCCGTGCCACCCTGCCTTGGATTCGGCCAGTTGTGGACTGAAACCTCTTCAAACTGTGAGCTAAATAAATCTTTCTTCCCCTAACTTTGGGTGTTGGATAGTTTGTCTTAGGAACAAGAGAAAAGTAACTAAGACACCAGTGTACTCCAGCTAGAAAGTTGAGGAGCTGAGATGTCAGCTGAAGTCATCCAACTCTAGAGTCTGTTCTGGACTGTCACTCTCTAAGATTGACTGTGAACTCTAGGGAACAGAGCTAGCGCTCATTCATCTTTAGTCCCCACCCACCCCCATTGCTAGCTCAGTAGCTATTAAGATGAATTTTTGAAATCTTCTCTGTGTGAAAGATTTCACTTCTACTCTGTCTCTTGAATTGGAAGTAGAAGATGCCTTCACCAGCCTTTGCTCACACACACAGTCTTCCTCAGGCCTCACAGCATGGAGGGTACCAGGTATTGCCACATCTCTATCAAGGAAGGAACATTCTGCCAGTCCCCCATCATTGGTAGTGGGACTGGGATATAAACGTAGGGTCCTTAATTTAATATTTGGCCATTTACCCTCCTTGGTATCTTTAAACTTTTAGGAAACTTGGAAACTTTGTGGATAAAGGCAAGCATATTTGACAAATTCTCCTGTATTAAAAGAAAGCTCACCTTAATTGTGAGGCAAGAAATACTTAAATCTAATACAGGCACAAATGCCCTATTGATTTTTTTTAAAGCAAAACCTATGTCCCTCTTTTTGTGAAAAATCATTACTGCTGGATGTTGTGGTCTGCAAGATTCTAAATAAAGATTCTAGCTAAAATGCCTTGCAAAACCATTTCAATGCAAAATCAATAATACACATAAAAATTTATGGAAAAATGAATTAAGGACAAAACAACTCCTTACCTTTTAGTGACTACCCATGCACACATGAAACATTAACATGAAATGTTAACTTTTGGTCATCCACTGGAATTTGAGATATAGTGGCTTTATAGATGAGTTAAACACCATGAATCTTATCTGAATATAAAGAAGACCATAACTAATTAGACAGGCAAGGACATCAGAATCTCTAAATGCTCATAAAAGTAAATATCTAACATGGGACTCTGGAAATCCTGGAAATCCTGGAAACTCTGGACATCCAGGTAAGACCCCTACACTTCCAATAGCCATAGAGATATCTATCTACAGGGGACCACGGTGAACAAGACCGTGGAGCTGGGTTTTGGCCAGGCATGGCTGCAAAGAGTACTGGTTCACAACATGGTAGGCGATTTGGGTTGGTGGCAGTCCACATAACATACCATGAAGAGTTTCATGAGTTAAGTTCAAAATCCAGGGTCCTGGATCCACGACTGCACTTGTGGCCTGGCCCAGATAGTTGGGCTGTGATTCTCTGCCCTGTAGTTGAAGCCTAGTGAAACTCTTGTAGCACTTAGAACTTGTTTTTATGATTATTTGTATTTTGTCTTGTCTTACTTATGAGTTCTTTGAGGTGCTAATTCTCTGATTAGTTCATTATTTTATCTGTCCTTGTATATACTCTAGAGTAGGTACTCTAGTATCTTTTGACTACATTAAAGGAAAGTTCAAAGGACATTCACAGGAAAATCAGGTATAAAGATAGTAGTAAAAAAAACACTGACAATAATTGCTGTCATTTGTCGAGCACCTTGTAGATGACAATTACATTGTCCACATTTCTGATTATAGTCTTTTAGGTCCATGGCCTTTTAGCAAATATTCACTGGGTTGGTTATTTGGCAGGTATTGTGCTAGCTCAGGAGTTTACAAGAATGAAAGGGATTTAGTCTTTTACCTTAAGGAGCTCCCATAAAGATAAAGGGCTGTTACTGTATGATGAGCTCAGTGCTGCAGCAGCTGTGGGAGTTCATGCAGAGTGACCTAATAAGCATAGGATGAGAGGGGTGTGGTGGAACTGAGTCTTAAAAGTGAAATAGGAGTTTGCCATATCAAGACATCGGTGGTGAGGAAGGACAGGTCAGTCTAGGTGGAAGGGACAGTAAAAGCAGAGGTAGAGAGATGCTTGACTATGTAATGGGTTTATGGAACATTAGTTCAGCATGTATTGAGCACCTGCTATGTGCTAGGCATTGGAGTTACAATTATGAGCAAAATCTCATGGAGCTTATAGTGTCGTATAAGGAAGAGCATAAATAATTTGAAAAAAAAACCAGAAGCATCAACAAATTATATTGTTATGGAGGAAATGATTACAATGGTAAGAAAAAAAAAAACACAATTTGAGTTTGCCCTTCATGACTTCATGAGAAAGGAATATTTAAGCAGAGGCCTAATGGAGTAGCTAGGAAGAGAGTAGGATGAAGTGTGTACCAGATGGGGAATGCTATGTGTGTAAAGGCCCTGGGGCAGGGAAGAGTTTGGCATGTTTAAGGAGCTGGAAGGTCACCGTGGAGACAGGTGGTAACAGATAAGTCCCTGTAGGTGACACTTTAGGGAACTTGGATTCTATTCTAGGTACAAGGAAAAAGCAGTTGAGAGGTATTAAGTAGAAGAGAGGCCTGATCCCCCGCCGCATCATTTTGTAATGAAAAATTTGAAACATATAGCAATTAAAGGAATTTTAAAGTGAACTTCCAACTAGGCACAGTGGTGCATGCCTATAATCCCAGCTATTCAGGAGGCTGAGGTGGGAGGATCATGAGTTTAAGGCCAGCCTGGACAACATAGCAAGACCTCATCTCAAAGAAAAATAAAGTGATTCCCTATATCCTCACCATATAAAATCACTTTCCCTTTATTGAGCTCAGAGACTTAATTTGTTTTAAAATTCTCTGACCTCGAAAAGTCTTGGAAAGGAAGAAATGGAGCTCTAGCCATACTCCCATCATTTTATGCCATTGTAGGTAAAGGAGAGCTTAGGTATGGAGGCCTGAGAGGCCACATGGACATGGCAGGTGCCACACATTGGTAGATTTTTCTCTCTGACTCCCAGAGTATATGTTGGTAATGGGGAGGAAGTAAAGGATTTTACTAAAGAGTAGTGTGATCAAATTTGTATATTCCAAGCGTCCTGGAGGGAGTAGTACATGGGGAAAGGCCTGGCGTGGAATATAACTGGGGCTAGGAGGTGAGTCTGGAGCCTTTAGTCCTCTCTAGGTTGGCGAATAAGCCATGCAATATATGGCCAGAAAAGTGGGAATAGAGACAGGGGAGGTGAATTTGAAAATTATCTATGGGCCTGGCTCATCTTAATTACTGATGAAAGTTTAATCAGCAGGACTCAAGAAAGTCTTGGAGATGAAAGATGAAGAGATAAGTTGTAACCCGTACAAGTCATTCAGTGTCTCTGAGCCTCAGCCTCAGGTCTCCCTCTGTGGAAGGGAAAGGTGAGACTATGTCCTGTACTAGTCAGAGTTTTCCAGAGAAAA
Source organism: Hystrix cristata (assembly GCA_004026905.1). Taxonomy (NCBI): domain Eukaryota; kingdom Metazoa; phylum Chordata; class Mammalia; order Rodentia; family Hystricidae; genus Hystrix; species Hystrix cristata. The sequence goes on along the minus strand of PVJO010002902.1, from coordinate 80,343 downwards.
AGAAGCAGTGGGGTGTGTGTAGACAGAAACAAAGATACTGAGATTTATTGTGAAGAACTGGCTCACAGGGTTATGGAGACTGACAAGTCCCAATGTCTACACTCAGGAGAGCTGAAAGTGCCATTTCAGTTCACATGCTAGTAAGTTTGAAATCCAGAAGGAGCCATGTTTTAGTTTGAGCACAAAAGCAGGAAAGAACTAGTGTCCCAGGCTGAGGCATCTGGGCAGCAGAAACTCGCTCACAATCACAGGAGGGTTGATATTTTTGTTCCATGCAGGCCTTTCAATTGATTGGCTAAGCCCCACCCATATTGGGGGGGGTGATCTGCTTTATTCCGTCTTTGATTCAGATGTTGTTCTCATCCAAAACACCTTCCCATTTTTTCCAGACACACCCAGAATAATGTGCGACCAAATATTTGGGTACTCTGTGGCCTAGTCAGATTGACACAAGTTAACCATCACACATCCCTGCTTGCTGTGGAAATGTCGGAAGAGTTCTGAAAAACTGTACAAATGAAAGGAAGTGTCACCATTGATGCAAAGGGAAAAGATTATTCCTTAATGACAATAGCTTACTTTTATCTAATGTTTCCCATGTGCCAGCTACTGTTCTGTTTTACTTGCCATATCTCATTTTATTCTTAGTAAATTTATTCCTCCTTCCAGTCCGCCATGACTCGAATCCCAGCTTTGTTACTGGCTGCATGACTTTAGGGGCAAATTACTGACTTCTCTGCCCCTCAGTTTCCTCTTCTGTGATATAGAATAATAATTACAAAGTGCTTACAACACAGCCTGGCATTTGGCATATAGATATATACTGTATGTGTGTATGTGTGTTTGCATGTTGCATTGGTGGTGTTAGCGACAGTGATTACACAGAGAGCAGACACACATGCCTTCAGGTACCAGTTGTATAACAGTAGGGTGTGAAACAGTCAAGAATAGTCAATAAAGACTAGTGGGGTGAGTGGAGAAGTGAGGAATGTCCTCTGAGGCATTGTAATTCAGGATTTACAAATATTGCTTACATAACACCGTATAATTTTTAACTCCTCAGCTGCCAGATTCAAGCCGTGTAATGAGTATCTTACAGGTAGTTCTCTTAAAAATTTTGCTAGCCAAGTGGTCCGTTTTACAGTTGTCAAAATGAAGCCAGGAAGTACGGGGCCGGGGGCAGGGGGAGGACTGGGACTGAACAAAGGGAACAGAGGCCTGATCCTAAAGCCTGTAGCGCTCTTTGGACCTTACCGCAGGGTTTCAAGGTTCTGCTCTGAATGAAAAAGCCAGTCCATCCTACCGACCATCAGCATCGACCCCTTGTGGATATTATTGCTCTCGGATCTGCAGTAGAGGGAGGGCCAGGGAACAAATAGGGAAAGGTGCTAGTGTTCCTTGCTGTCTCCCTGGAATGTCTTCAGGATCTTCCCCAACCGAGTCGCACACCCTGGTGACATCCCTCTTTCTTCTCTGTCCTCGTGCCTATCACCTGTGCCTCTGCTGGTGACTGTGCAGGCTATGGCAATGTTTACATTTGTGTTGCTCACTCTAGCGTCTATTGAGTAACATTTGCCAGGACTGAGATCTACTCATTGTCCATTTCTCATCAAGTGGTGAGCTCTGGGTAATTAATTTACCATCTAAGTTATTTGGTTTCTCTTCTCCATCTTTAAAATTAGAATCATAACTGTCACAGGTTGGATTCCACTGAAAGCAGGTTCTGGGAGTGGTGTGTGCTCTGTGTATCATCACTAGAGGTAGGAAATGGAAGGAAAAGAAGATGTGGGGCTTCAGAACAACCTCCATGAAGGCCTCGGCACACACCATCAGGAGCCCTGAAGCTGAGATAACCCTCCTAAGTTGGGTTGGGGGTGCCACGACTTTATACCTTGTGTGCCCAGGAAGTGGGCACCTCAAGAAGGGGCATGACCTTGGAAGAGAGAGCTCTCAGTTAGGCAGCCGTGCAGAGGCATGACCACGAAAGGCTGTCTGGGGGAGTGAGTGCTTCAGTTCTGAAGGAGGATATGGGGGCCATATCACAGCCTTCAGTAATGTGACGACTTACAGGGTGATTGGAAAGCTAACACGTGTAACCACACACTATAAAGTACTAAAGAAGTAGAAGGATTTTGTTGTTGTTACTATTAATAATATTATTGTGGCTCAATAAATATTCTTCAACTGAGTTGAATATATTTTCTTAGAGCAGTTTCTCAGTGAGAATCATGAAGTCATTATATACTCTTGTTTCTATCCCTCTCACTTCCCCGAAGACACCCTTTCCCCTCTCTCTTTTGTTATTAATCTGGTCTTAAAAGTGCTTATGCCATCCTATTTTAAAACCTCTAGGGTTGGTTTGATTTGATTTCTCTTCCACTGAAATGACTGTTCTGAACTCTGACCTTAATCCGGATGGTTAGAGCAGCTGGAAGCACTTTCTTGACTATCTATCTGTCTTCGTACTTTATATTCCATAAAGGCTCAGAGAAATTCTAAGTGCAGTCTTTAAACATTGCTAACATTAACAATTCCCATTAGTGGGGTTAATTAAATGTAAATGAGTGCTGGCCTTCGCATTCCCAACTTGGTGCTGACCCCAGAGTCATTTCTGTAGGCTTGTAGGGTGCAGATACAAGAAGCCCTTGGCAAAGGCCATCAGTGGGAAAGAGGAATGTTTCAGAAAGTATTGAGCAATTTGGATTCTATCCTGGGGATCAGCTGCTTATAGAAAGAACTGTGTTTTGGAGCTCGAAGGTGTAATATGCTGTTGGTTTCACACACACACAGAGGCTGATTTTCTGTAACTTCCATCATCTTGTCATTTCTCTTATACACCTATACTCACAAATCTCATTGCGTCACTTCTCCACAAAAATATCTTCTGTAGTTCCCTAACATTTCCAGTATAGAACTAAAAGCCTGACCAAAGTTCTTATAGTTCCCCAAATATGCCAGGATTGTTATGTTGCTGTCTTTGTGCATGTCATTTCCTTTCTCTGGAAAACGTTCTCGTTGCTGGTGCATCCTTCAGCTCTCAGTTTGGTGTCATTACCGCAGGGCAGCCTTCAGCTTCCCCACCCTTGCTGCGCTGTCCTAGCTTTATCCTAGACGGGCCACGGTGAACCGCAGGATGGAGGGAAATGAGTCTGTGGGTCTGTTGGAGAGGTGAGAGGGTCAGGACAGAGAGAGAAAGGGAGAAGTTGTATGCAAAAGCTTTGTACTCAAAACTTACATTTTGAAGAGTCAGCATTCAATTATGAGTTTTAGTCACTCACTGAAACTGTGACTTAATTTATATGATACTTTTATTTTGCTTTTGGTGTGAAGAAGAACCAGTAACCATCATTTGATCTGAGGATTAGAAGAGCTTCTAAGGGCAGGCTTTCTAACAGAAGTAAAGCTTTCCCCTGACTGCCCTCTTGTGGAAGTGCTGAAAGAGCCCAAGAAGACAAATGTATAAAAACGATAAAGCTTGTTCCCCAGGTTGCAAGAGCACTATTCTTGATTGCCCAATGTCCTACCTCAGCAAACTGCCATATTAAAGGAAAAATTACAGATTTTTAAAGAATTTGAATATAGCAAGACGTACCCCAAACTGAATTCATTTTGTCTCTGGTAAATCAGATGGTTCTTCAAGAATGCTTAGAGGAAGGGTTGTGAACAGCACACAGAGAAAGGCTGTGTGTGAGTAAGGTTGTGTGGATCAAGTGCCGCATGCACACCAGCCTTCACTAGTATGCTTTTACAATCTAATGAATATACTACCAAGAAATATTTACTCCACACCAGCAGTAGCAAACCTATGGCGCTTTTTTTTCTTTTCGAAGCAAAGATGTTAATGTATGAGGTGTTTTTTTTTTTTTCCCCTAAATTAAAATCTCAGTATTCAGGTTGAACTGCAGTGTTGGCACTTTGCAGTAGATAAGTGGGTTTTGGGTTGCAGTTTGGGCACTCATCTCTCTGCCCTGGCTTTGCTATACCAGGAGTCACTTGCTGAACTGTGTTCAACCGCTGATTTCTGAACCTCCCTTCAGATTCTGATCCAGTGAGTGTGGACAAGAGCCCACAAATCTGAATTTTAATAAGCACACAAGGGTGACTAATGAATGTGGCCCTTATGCATTTTATAGTGGGGGTGAGTTTTATAAAGCCTTTTACACATATTTCCACAACTAGGGGAATTTTCTATAGAAATCATAATTTCTGATATTGTAATCCATTGTCCCCAGGAAAACACCTTTTAGAAATCGTGCCCTGAATTTTGCCTTGAAAGACATGTCATTTTCAAACATGAGATTGCTTGTTAGAATTATGCATTTGAATTATAATTATGGGACATTTCTCTTTCTCCTTTTGCCTCTTCTTCCCTTTCTTTGTACCTGCCCACCTGACTGCCTGGTTGTCTACCTAGTACCTACCCACCTGTATTTACAAACCAACTGCCTTTGCTGAGCCTTATGCTTAGTGAACCAGTGTTAACCACAAGTAAGAACCAGTTTTCAAGAAGGGGATTACCCTGGAAATTTGGCCTTTTTGAGAGGGAAGGATGAAAGACGTTGTCCAGGGAGTAACTTCTGCAGAATAATACTGCTATTTCTTGAGCAACTACTAGGTGTCAGACACTCTACAAGGCTTCTCAGGTGTACTGTTACTAGTATAGCAAGGCACTGTAGTTCCCAGGTGAGAACACTGGAAGTGTAAAGCGCTTATATGTGACTTAAGTCATTAAGAGTGGTCAAGCTTGAGCCCAGATGTGACTCTTCAAAGCTCCCTGCTCCCCTTTACTGGATGAACATCCATCTAACTGCCTGCAGGCGGGCACTGAGGCTCATCAGCCTTTTTCTAGGTCCATTAGTCAGTTTTGTTGTCTGTAAACATACCATTTTAGGAGAAAATTCCATAGTCTACAAAGTAAGATAGCAAATCAGGAATTTCTTGAGGGCATTTCTACTTACACCATCTCAGTTTCTGGGAAATCCCCGAAATCGGCTGTATTGAAGTAAAAAGAAGACTGTTTACTATGATTTTTTTAGAGGTCTCTGAGGTTGCCTTAGGACCAAAGTGGGAAACCAAGTATCTTAATTTTTGTTTTGTAGAGAACCTGTGGTATTGCTGACACTTCTGAAAGGTCAACAACAACTCGTTTGAGATTTCAAGTTAATTTGTGAATCTGTGCATGATTGCATAACTGAATCTTTATTGTCAAAGCTCCCTTGTAAATGTTGGATTGGCTTCAATGTTCAGGGCTACCATAAACTTTCTGTATGCCAATAGAAATACATTTGTTGTAGTGGAAATACATTTGATTTAACATCGTAACATGGTATAGTTCATTTTCTTTTAACTGTCAGAACATTTAAATACTAAAAAAGCTTGTTTTTCTGATTATGAAAGAAGCACATGATTGGTGTCAAAAATTAGGAAAATAAAAAGTAGCCCAGAGAAGATAAATCATCCATGATCTTCTTATCAAAGAGTAATGGTAGTAATAATAAAAAATACTCTTTAGTTATGGCATGTTTACTGTATATCGGCCTCTATTGTCAGGCAGGTGACATAAATCTAATTTTACAGATTTTGTTAAGTAAGGCTTAGAAAGTAAGTGGTATGTAGTGAAGCCTGGATATAACTTTGCGTTTTTTCCTAGTTCCAAAAGTCTGTGCTCTCCCACATAACCACTGTTAACATTCTAGTATGTTTCTTCCAAGTCTTTTTTAATGCATCTTTTTTCATGGCTGAGATCATACTGTGAACACAATTTTCAGCCCTCTCATTTTCACTTACCATAATGGTATAAGCATTTTCCTTATATGATCTGGCTCTGCCTCCCTCTCTGCCTTCATCTCATACCTCCTTCCGCTTTGCGTGTCACACTCCAGCCACACTGGCCTTCTGTCTGTTCCTAGAATAAGCCAAGAGTGTTCTTGCCTTGGACCTTTGCACTGGCTGTTTCCTCTGCCTCAACCACTCCCACCTCAGCTCTCAAATGGTTAGTTTTTTTCTCATTCTTTAGGTCTCAGCTTAAATGTACAGGCTCACTATGAATGTCCCATCTCAAGTAAGTTCTGTTCTCTTTCTTAACCCCATGTGGGTTTCCCTCGTAGCACTTGTTACAACTTACCATTGGCCTGTTTTATTTGCTTCTTTATTGTGTCCGTGTGTCACCTTTATTTTTATAGGGCTAGACCTAGCATGAGCCAATGCATGATGCTGCACTGAACATTTTTGTATATAACACACTTTACCATTATAATAGTTTCGCAGAGGTACAAACTGGGTCAAAGTGTAGGAACATTTTTAAGGCTCTTGCTTAGCAGTGCTGCAAAAATTTCATCTCAGCATCTCAAAGTGCGTACAACTTCAAGCCCTATGTGAGGGTGCCAGTCTCACTGCATCCTTGGCAGCACGATCAGTTTTAAAAGTCTTAGCTATTTTCATAAGCAATTTGAATGATGCTTGCACATTGTAAGTGTTCTAGTGCATTGCGTTTGGTAAGGGAATGGTGATATAAAAGTCGACATGTGCCCAGAGTTCCAAGAACATCCAAATCCTTTCTGGACCCCTCTTCTATGAGACCACAAAGAGCGTAGACACAAAACAGTGGCAAACAGAGCTGCACAGATCGGCTTTTCCTGCAGCCTTCATAATATGCACTAGACCTTGTGAAAATTCCTTTGCTGAGCCTACAAGTGCCCAGAGCCTAAAAATGGGGTTGCCTGTTGCCCCTTTTCCCGTGTATCTACTCCCAAACTTGAGAAAAGACCAATTCAAAGCAAAATAAAAACATTCGTCTTATCATAACTGGTACAGACCTGTCTAAATGCCATTTCAACATCATCTTCTTGACAGATGAGGTACCATTTTTTATTCAGGTATCAAGTTAACAGATACCTTAAATACAGATAATATTTAATTCATAACATGATAAAAATTTACCCTGCAAGACTGTGACCCAATAAAAAGCTCTTGAACCTGGCTGTTTAAAGCTGCACACTTTCTCCCGAGGCAGTTATATACTATAGTTATAGTATATAACTATAGTATATAGTTATATACTGTATACCGAGAACACCCCTTTCCAACATTATTTCGTTGCTCGTGTTTTTAAACTAGTTGTGAAGGTGGGTGTTTTCACATGTGCCTGGTCACCAGATGTAAGTCTTCTTTTGGGTAGCTATTTGTACGTTTTGTCTGGGTCTGTACATATTAGTGTCTTTTGTAATACATTTAAGTGAGTGCTTTAAATGCTAACAGCCGTAATACCTTTTTACATCTTTGGTAAATATTTTTCCAACTTGTTTTCTTTATAGCTTGCACTGTTTTAGGCTTACTGAAATTTTGAATTTACATGTAGTCAATTCTATCAATATTTTTCCCTTAGTAATCACTTCTAAACTTCAAAGAGTCCAACATTAAATAAGTAGTTACTTATATTTTTTAACTTGTTTTATGGTTTAATAAGCATGGCTTATTTAGAAGGTGCTTTTTAAATGTAAAAAGGAATGATAGAATTGTTTGAATTGTAAGTACTTGGTTCGATAGTATCTTCTCCAAAATTGGTGTGAACATTTTTCCAATTTGACTCTGAAAAAAATAGGTTTCAAAATGAAGTATAACCAGATAAGCTTTAAAGGTATTTCTTTGTTTAGTTCCTTGGAATCGCTCGGTTTTCCCCCCATGCTGTCCCTGCTCTATCTTGGAATAGTACACGAAGGAACCCTTTAGCATACTAATATAATAAGGATGCTTTTTATGGCTTGAGAGATCTTGGGAATCCTTGGGAAATTGTTCAGTGACTCTGAAATGGAATTAGTGTTTTAAAGCCAGACACATGCATTCTATATAAGAGTATATTTTCAGAGCTTTTCCTGCCATGAGCTCTCCAACCCTTGCCTCCTGCTGTCCTGAGAGTGCTGCACCCCCTAGAGAATTGGATTTTAGCCAAGGTTCTTTTGTTGTTTCCTTTTCAGAGAAGGAAGGCTGTGTATTATATTCTGGAAGAGATGGAGGCTGCTATAGCATGAGTGCATTGTCTCAGGAACTCTGTAGATCGAAGGCCAGTCCATTCTGGTCCCTCAAGTCACTCCTTGGACTTTGATGATTTTTTCAACTAAAGGGAGATGTTCTTGTTGTTCCCATTTATTTTTCCAAAGCGAAAATGCTAGCACCTAAGAGCAGGGGAAGCTTAGAGTCAATCAGTTACCTTCTGCGGTTAAAATGAAAGAAAATAAGCCCACAGTTTAAAGATATATATTTTATCATCCATTTGTTTTCTCATGGAGACCCCTTTGGGTCAGGAGATTCTTTTTCTGAACACTGTATTGATACAACCAGAAATGGAACTCTGAAACATGGTTTATTTTAAATTAACGTGTTTTCTCATTTAGAGACACAGAGGGCTAGGGTCTTAGCCAAGATGACATAGCCGGCGAGTGGCACTGCAAGAATGCTTGCTGTTCATGGCTTCTACTCCAGTACTTTCCACTGTCCTTTCTCACAGACTCCGGAAAAGTATATTCTATGATTTCAGCTACAAACAACAGACTGCATCTCCTGGGTTGTATTTTTTTTTTAATCTTGGCTAAATAACTCATTGAGAATAAATGTATTTTGATTTTTATGACTTCACTGTAGGGATGTGACTTACACTGTAACCACTTGAAGTGGACCCTGAACTCTCTTCATGAAAAGTTGCTATGAACTGAATTGTGCCCTCAAAATTCGTATGTTGAAGTCTAACTCCTAATGTAACTGTATGTGGGGATGGGGAGTTTAAAAGGTAATTAAGGTTAAATGAGGTCATAAGGGCAGGATCTTAATTAATAGGATTTTTGGCTATAAAAGAAGAGGAAGAGAGAGATCTTTTTCTCTACCGTGTAAGAACACAGTGAGAGGAAGCCATTAGCAAGCCAGAAAGAGAACCCCACCAGAGTCTGACCATGCTGGCACCCCAATCTCAGACCTCCAGCTTCCATAACTATGACAAAATAAATTTCTATTGTTTAAGCCACCCGTTCTGTAGCATTTTATTATGGCAGCACAAGTCGACTAATATAAAAGTTTTATTATCTTACTGAATTGTGGTTCCTAGATCCAGTAGTCATAGGTGGAGGGAACTTGGTAGTAAATGTCATGAAGGTGGATCACCACTGCAAATTACAAGATCATCTGTGTTTTAGGAAAATTGTTTTGATGCTTGTTTTGATGCTCTGTGTACCTTTGTGCATTTGAGTTGTGAGTGCTTCAGAGGACTTGCTTTAATCATAAGAAGTAGAAATTTTATTGTTAACTAGAAACGTCCTTGCTCACAAATGCAGCTGGTAGGTGGAAACTAGCCTGTTCTCTATCAAACCAGGAGTGAAGGATTTATTAGCATTATGATGTCACTGTGGCCAGAGCCTTTACTCTAGCCACCTTCATGTAATACCTGTGAACTCTAGCCACATTCATGTAATACCTGAACACCTCACTGCACCTGTGTTGTCTTCCCTGCCGTACTGAGTTATTCATTAACATTTTGTATAGAACATCTGAATGATGGATTCCTGTTGGGAGGTTCTCCAGCTTGTCTGTGGAGGTTCTCCAGCTTGTCTGTGCTTTCTGTCTGTAGATCAGCTTTACCCCCATGCATCTCTAACAAAACTCAGAGCCTCCTCTCATCTTGCCCACTGCAGAGGCGGTACCCTTGTCCTGACAGATTCAGCTGGTGTCAAAATTGGAAACAAATAGTTAACAATGCAACCTTGAACCAATAAGAGATCTAAAAATAGGCAGCTTCAAACCTCATAAAGTTCTTGAAATTTAAAAAAAAAAAAAGCCAATTGCTGGCCTGCAGGTCTTAGCAGAGTGGCAATACAGCTTTCGTAACATTAACCACCAAATTCCCCCCACCTTCAAGGATAGACAGGGTCCTCTGAGCACTCGGGGCACTAGAAACCAGAAGACAGAAAAGGGCACCCACCCACATAGCTAGGCCTCTCCTCTGACATCCTCCCACGGTTTCTGTTCTCCAAATGCTACACAGCAGAGTAATCCATTAAACCTCGGTGAGTGGCAGAATTGCTTCAGATCCATTCAAGTGACTATTTGATTGTCCTTAGGGTTGGTAATTATTCTATGAACAGAGTGAGCTCAGTCATAACCCTATTTCACAGCCGATGATGCTCACCCTAAGCAAACCTGAAGGTCTCTACAGCAAAGGAATTGGGCAGATCTGAGACTGTAAGCCACCCTGGCAATAAACAAGCACCTTGAACATTATCTGCCATATTTCCAGGCAGGGGGGAGAAAAGGAGAACCAGACATGGTCCCTGGACTTGCAGAAATCAGAATGTAGCAAGAAGGTAGAAGGAAGCAGAGTAGGCTATGGGAGCAGAAAGGAGGGCCCCTAATGTAAAGTCTTAAAAGCTGTCATTTGATTAAAGAGTTGAAATATTGTTAAGTTGGAAGGTTTTCCGTTTAGATTACAAGATGACCTCCATGATTTCTAATATGATTTTAAAAATAAACCAACGCCTAAAATGTATCAAAAGTTTAATTTTAACATTTTCTCGAGTATTAGTTTTTTAAAAACCTCTTTCTCACCCTGTCTTTTATTGGAATGGGGTGGAAGTAGGTACAGTTTCTTAGTGTATGCCACCAGGGAAGAGTGGGCAAGTACAAGAGGGGAAAATGAGCCAGGTACGAGAACACAGATGGTTGCCAAAACCGGTTGCAGAAGAACAACAGCTAGATAGGGAAACCCAGTGTCCAAGGGATTCAGATGTTTGTTTTAAGAGTCATGTAAAAGCTTGTCATTTGGGGTCCTAGCATGCAAAGTACAGAAATTCTTAGGTTAGTGTTTGGGCATCAGAGAGGAGGTGGAGGTTGCGAGGTCTGTCCACAGGAGTTCGAAGGTTCTGGGGCTGAAGTTAGTGGAGAGTAGCAGTGGCTAGCCACGCACAGAGGTCATGTGCATCAGTCTGAGTCTCTCATTTCCTCCTGTTTATAATGATGATGATTATATCTACCTGGTAAGGTTGTCGTAACGGATAAATAAAATTCTCATGTGTAAGAAGACTGGTTCTTTAAAAAACATGACCTTGCTCACCTCTCCTTTTTTCTCATATGTCTTTGCTCTGCCTTCCCATGCTATTCCTTTTCATTTTTCAGGAGCCAGTAGTACACAGAGCATTTCTGAAATGTTCTATACAAATGTGTGCCACAAGGGCTTTGTAAAGGAGACGGTGATGCAGAAACTTCTAGGACATTTACTCTAGCATGGCTTTTTGGGAAAAAAAAACTGAATGAACAATTGGTATTAGTCAGAGTAGGCAAATCTCAGTGGTTTAACGCAGGGCTGTCTCTTGGTCATGTTGCAGTTCAACATGGGTCCACAGGCACAGCCTCCACAGTTACTTGGGACCCCGGGCCCTTCCCATCTAGTGCCTCTGCTGTCCTTTAAGGCCTTGAAGTTCTCCTTTGTGCACTCTGCATTTACTTGGCAGAGTGCACAAAGGAAGAAAAGGTGAAGTGTCATAAAGAGGTTGTTTAGGAGTCAGATTTAGAAGTGATGTGTATTGCTTCCTCCACATTCCACTGGTGAGAACTCAGTCACTCAGCCCCGCTGAAGTCTATCTGAGTGGCCAGGCAGAAAGGGAAACAGGATTTGGTGGAGGCTGGCAGTTCCTACCCTGTGATCAGAACAACCCGAAATCGGGCAAATTATTGGAAAAGTAGTAAGTAAACTAACTCTCACTGAAGATATGTAAGCAGAATCCAGTTATCTATTGTTTGAAAGTCCTACTAGGCTAGAGTGGGGAAAATTCTAGGTAGATGAATGTGAAGGACCTTTCTGAGATTCTCTGATTGATAAAGCAGCAGGGAATTGGAGCCGAATTACCCAACCAAATTTCCGGTGCCTTAAACTGAATTCTTGGAGTAGAAATAGATTGTTGAATTTTATTTCATAAATTGTTCTTCCACCCTGACGTGGGTTGGAGATTTTTAGCACGCATGCTCACACCTGGCTGCCCGCCACCTTCTGCCATTGCAGATACGCTTACAGGAAACCGTAAGTGGATATCTGCTTTTGGTGCTGGCAGCATCTTACTAAAATCCTTTTGCTGGCATCACGGAACCAGAGCAGAATTCAGCTGGGACCAATAATGAGGCTATTTAGAAAGTTCTCTCCTCAACCTCATGACAAGGCAGATGTGGCGGGGATTTTTCCACTCCCCTTCTGTCGATGGTGGCCGAAATTAGTTCAAGGCCATCAAAAATGTTTATATCTTGAGAGCTGAAACCCTAGACCCGTAAAGAGGACAAATCTCTTTCTCGCATCTATAGCAAAAGAAAAAGGAACTCATCTCAGAAACTCCCAACACAGTATGTAGTGTTTCACCTTTCATTCTGTAACAGACCCAGAAAAAGCACAGCGAAGGGTCAGTTTGGAAGGAAAAAAAGTATTTGGCCTCCATTAAAAATATCTCCAGTTAATACACAATGGCCAATGCGGCCTTTTCTCCCTGAAATCCCGTATACTGAAACAACATTTACTCCTAAGCACTTTCACTGTTATTGTCTCATTTTAAAATTCCTAGCCATTGTCTTGTGAGGTAGGGATTTCATGCCATATCCCCATTTAACAGATAAAACTACTTGAGGTCCAGAGAGATTAAGTGTCTTACTTAGGATCTATAGAGATGAATGCAAGATTAGAACTCAAATCTCTTCATTTTCACAATATTACACAAAATTCTCTTACTTTACTACACAAGGTCATACCTTCTGATGCTTTTTTTTTTTTTTGTCACTCCGGTTCATTGTAACTGACTCTGTCCATCTGTTGATTCATTCGTCCATTTGTCTCATCCACTAATTCTCCACCAGGCCCTGTACTTCAGATACAGAGACGTCAGGGCCTGTGCCTTCAACGAGCTCCCAGCAGGTATAAAAATAAATAAATGATGGATACAATTAAGTGTACAGAAACTGTATGATACACATGTGTGGGGGGAAGGGACAGGACTGGACACACAAATAGTCATTTCTTCCTTAGAAGGCCAGGGACAATGTCATGAAGGTGACATTTGAGCTTGTATCTTCTATCCTGGGGAAGGCACTAGCTTGTGCAAGGACAAAGAAGCTTAAAATGTGGCCTGTGTAGGGCTGTCCCACCATAGTTTTAGAGATTGGGGAGCCCCAGGGAGTACCCCAGCAGCAATGCTGAGCTAAAATGAAGGAGGATGTTCTCTAATACTTGTGGGTACCCTTGTTCCTGGGCCCACAGGGACATCTCAATACTCTGAACTTAGGGAGTTGTTTGGGACACAGTCTCATCCTTGATTGTATATTCTCTGGTCTTCTTCTGTCTTTTTCTCATCAGTAAACCCGGGCTCCCTAGTCAGATTGTAAATGCTCAAAGATCCATGTCACCAGGGCTAATATCTAGAATATATAAAGAACTCAAAAAATCAGACTCTGCCTCCAAATTTAAAGACCCAATCCAAAAATGGACATCTGAAATGAACAGACATTTCTCAGATGAAGAAGTCCAAACAACAGATAAATATATGAAAAAGAGTTCAACATCACTGGTCATTTGAGAAGTTCAAATTAAAACAACATTGAGAATCCATCTCACTCCAGAAAGAATGACTATCATCAAGAAATTAACCAGTAACAAATGCTGGCAAGTCTGTGGGGGAAAAAGGAATCTTCTCCACTATTGGTGGGAGTGTAAATTGGTACAACCAATGTGGAAATCAGTATGGCGATTCCTTGAAAAACTAAAACTAGAGGTTTCATTTGATTCAGCTACTCCTTTTATAGATATCTTCCCAAAAGAGTTACAAGCATCATATCACAGCAATATATGCACACCCATGTTTATAGCAGCACAATTTGTAATAATTAAATCTTGGAAACAACCCATATCCCCATCAGTGGATGAATGGATAAAGAAAATGTGGTTTTTATATACAGTGGAGTACTACTTTACCATGAAGAGGGAAAAACATGAGACTTTTTAGGTAAATGGATGCACCTTGAAAATGAATTTTAATTGAAATAAATTGGACACACATGTTTAAATATCACATTGCTTCTCTTGTGTGAGAAACCTAAAAGGTAAATAAGGACCAAAATGGAGGCTAGATAGTGGGAAGTAGGAAGAAAATGTTCAGATGGGAAGGGGAACAGGGAGTAGGCAGGGAGAAGGGAAGGAGGGGAGTAGGGATAAAAAAATTTTTTTAAATGAAAGGAAAACAAAGTTTTGTAAATGAAGAGGCAAAGAAAGAGGAGGGAAGGGAAGGGAGGAGAATGGGGAAAAAGTATTAAAATATATTATGTACAGGTACAAACTCCCTATGATGAATGTGATCATTATGTATGTCAAAAATGTACCAATAAAATTAATTTTAAAAGCACAAAGATCTGTGTCATATCCTTGTACATTCCTCAATCCCAGGCTGAGAAGGGTACATTGTAGTTGCCAAGAGACTGCTTGGCAATTTTAAAATATTCAGAAATCAAGTTAGGAGCTCAAGGGAATATTAACGGTGTGTGGCTTCATGACAGGAAAGGAACATGGACTTCTGTTTAATTAGGTAAACCAGCACCACGCCGGGCTTGGAGGATATATATGTTCTTGACCTCAAAGGGCTTACACTCAGTCAGGCACAGTGTACACAGCTATAGTCCCAGTTACTCAGGAAACTGAGATAGAATCACTGGAGCCCCATAGTTCAGTGCCAGTAAGAAGCCCTGTCTCAAACAGACAAACCTCTTACAGTCTTCAGTGGAGTGTGGATCCAAAAGTTAGTTATCATGATTCTGTGAGAAATGGAGTAATATGAGGAACAAGCTTTGTGAGAGTTCAGACAGGGAACCATTATTTGGGGAAATATTGGGAAGCTTTATTGTCTCTTCCGCCCCAGTACAAACTCCTGACCAGGGAATTCTATGTGCTTTGTTTACACAATTTGAATCCCCGGTATCTGGCACAGAGTAGATGCTCAATAAGTATTTGCTGAATGAATTTTCTGGAGCAAAGTCTTGAACTTAACTGAGACACGTGAGTAAGTGTTCACCACACAGAAGAGGGGACATTGTGTTCCAGGACAGAACAGCTTGTGCAAAGACACAGATGTAGGTGTATGTTTTTATTTCCTAAATGATATTTCCCTGAATGGAATTCCAGAGGGCACTCTTGTAAAATGTGGCTATCAGTGGGCTTTCTGGATAATGACTTTTCTCAATTTTAAAGACTGATTTCTCCCCATTCACTAATGTGCTGAGTTTCTTGGCAAGGTTAACCATACCAGTACTTCTTAATCAAAGACTCTTGAACCACCTACAATAGAGTAGACATTGTTACAGCTACCTCCTCTGCCTTCATCTCTCTGTTGAAAACTATAAGTAGATACCAGGTGAAGTTGGTCATAGGTCATGTGACCTGGTTTGCCTTGGACAAAGGTTTTGGTTTATGCTTGTCGTCACTGTGTGATATGTGCTATCTATATATAATGGAATACTACTCTGCTATAAAGAATGACAAATTCGAGACATCTGAGGAAAATGGATCTACCTGGAAAATACAGTACTGAGTGAACTAAGTCAGACACACAAGCTTAAATACCATATAGTATCTCTCATTTGAGTTAGCCAAAGTACAAACAAAGAAAATGATAAAGGATGGATAAAGGCGGACAAGGGGACAGATCTCATCCAATAGGGATGTGGGCCAAGGGAACAAGGGTGACAGGTAGGGAAGAGGGGCAGGGGAAATGAGAGGAATAAAGATGTGCCATGAACAGGATCCTAATAACTCCAATCAGTGTAAACATATGCCATAACATGAGCTAAGACAAATAATGTCAGTAAGTATGTAAAAGGTGATGGGGGAACCAGAGGAGGAGTGGGGAGGGGAGGGAAGGGGAAGGGGATTAGAAAAAAACAAGCTGTAATATGTACATGTAACTACTTGCTGAGATGATTATAAACTGCGTGAATTCCAAACATGTACTAATAAAATAAATTAAAATTTAAAAACAAATAATACAGAATCTTTACACTCTTAAAAGATTCTAGATCAGACCAAGAAAGGAAGGGTTCCTTCTCTCAAGCATTGCTTAAGGAAAGAGATTGGTGCAGAAAGCCCCACTACTAGGTATTAGGAGCAGTCGTCAACATTTTTCAGTAGATATTTACTGACTGTGACTGTATTCGGTATACTCAAGGGACATCTTATGATGAACAACGCAAGGTCTCTCCTTGGCCCATAATTCAAAGCAGTGATTATATATATGTTATCTTTCTCACAGTTGGTTGTAAGAATAACACAGTAAATACTGTAAATGTTGAATGACTATTGGCAGTCAAATAATAGATTTTAACTTCCTGTCTACCTTAGTTTTCCTCATCTGTCAATACATTGATGACAATAATACTACCTACCTCATAGGATTATATGATATTGAGTTAATGAGAATAAAGAGCTAAGAGCGGAGCCTGACACAATAAATGCTCAAAAAATAGTAGTATTATGTGACAGCACATTGCAAACAAAACAAAGCTATCTATAGTTTTCTGCACCTTAAAAATAAGAAAAGCAGCTCTTTGGAAGCTTTGTCTAAGAAAGGTTGCATTTGTTAATTTATTGAACTTTTATTTGTTGTGAATGAGATATGAATTCTTCCCTCAAAGAGCTCAAACTTAGTAGGGTAGACAAGATGCAAAAGTGTATACACACTTACACACATTAATGTCAAGAAACGGTGTCCATAAATTTGTATGGTTGGTTAGAGGTCTGTGGGTACCCTTTCACAGACCAGTCATCGAAAATGTCAGCAGAAGAGGGGTGGACGTTGACTGGTATTAAACAAGGAGGCAACGCTGTTGGATTGGAATTTTGGAAAGGTCGCCGTGGCTAGTTGATGGAGTTTGTCAAAACTAGAGGTAAGGATATATTGATAATAATCCAGGACAAGATCAGGATGCCAGATTTATTTTGCAAGCCTTCTCTGGGTATTTGTATAATCTGTGTTGCCTACCTTGAGTGTCTCCACTGTAAATCATACTTTGTGTTTCTGTAAGAAAAGAAGGACGGGCAAGGGGAGTATGTAAATTGTGAATCTTCAATGGAAGTAAAAACTATGATGGAAGCTGGTGCTCTGGCTCTGTATGCTTGGGAGGCCTCAGCAACTGAGCCATTTCATTTGGGGCCTCGGATAGTAATTAGCAAATGCTTTCAGCTGGGTGTAATAGACAGAGGCTCAAGTCCAGTGGTGATCCTGGGGGATTTACTCAAGGTTATGCAGCTATTCAGTTGTAGATTTGGTGCTAGAGCCCGAGTCCTCTGACTCCAGTTCACTTTTTTCCAGTGTTATGTTATTTAGACTAGACCACATTGGTTTCCTCACTGGTTGCTGAGTTCTTCAGGTCACCCCAGGAACTGCGTGGGTGGGGGGAAGACATTTAGTGAGGCCCACTCTCCCTCCAGCAGGTGAGCAGTACTATTTCATTGTACTGGGAGTACTACTCCCATATTGGGAGTTTGTAGGACTTTGTTTGGAGAAAAGCTCTTGCTAGAAAAATGTTAAAAAATAATTCTAGAATTGTAAACTGGCCTGATACTTCTATAGCACAAAGCTATTCACTCTCCTTTTAGATGATATATACATATATATGTGTTTGTGTGTGTGCACATGTACACATATAACTTCACACACATATAAAATAATATTTAGAATACACCAACAACTCTTCTAAGTACTTCCATTTCCTGGGGTTTTTCCAAAGTCCTGGTTGGGTCATATCAGTCTTGGGAATATGGGCTAATGATGAATTCATACTCCAGGGTACAATATCAGCAGCATCTTCTTTTTTCCATGCCTTCACCCCATCCAGGCCTATTGGAGTTCTCTGTGACTAAAGACCTGTCCAGCTATGAAAGTACAAATGTAATGTTAAACTCGCTTATGTTATCCTTGCTAAATAAGGTTTCATCCCATAAAACATCTATCAGTAAAACATTGTCTTTGTGGAAAGGCCAGGGCTTCAGCTCAATGGATTTGTCTTAAAGAGCAACTTCTACTTCAGAGTTTCTAGTTTTAGTCACTTGAACATTTCAGGAGGGGAGGAGACCTTTCTTAGTTAGAATTTTCTGACATCAGTAAAGTGATTTTGTGGAAGAGCAGATTCCAGAAATTAATTTTTGAGCCATCCTTGGGATTCATCTATTTTTCATGTATTTCTAAGCAAGGCCATACCTCAGGCTGCTCTGTGAATATATTCATTTTACTTTAGCAAATATTTGCCAGCCACCAAATATGACAGACGCCATGCTCAACTAGTGGAAACAAAGACAAAAAGGACAGTCCTTACCTTCCAGTACCTTGAAAACAGGTGGAGGTTACTCTCTGGAGTGAATTCTGTGCAGCGTGGAGGAATAAACTGCTATAAAGGCTCATATAATGAAGAAGGTATTTTTTTCTTAGTAAGGTTGAAGCCCTGAAGGACATTCTGATTTTTCAGGAAGAGCAGGTTTCCTAGACAGAAGAATCAGTAGGCACAAAGTAATGGAGTAAGGTTCAAGTGTTGTGGGGGAATAGACTGTCATTCTAGAGCTGTCTATAATGTGAAATGGGTTACCTAGAGGAGTCAGGAAGCTTAAATGAGAGGCAGCTTGTAAAAAGCCTTGAATGTTACACTGAATAATTGGACTTGATATAAGATGTGAGGAGCCGGGTGTGGTGGTGCATGACTATAATCCCAGCAGTTGGGAGGCTGAGGCAGGAGGAGCACCACCTTTTCATGTACCAACAGCCAATAAGGAGCAAGTTTCAAATAGGAGTTTGTACATTATTTGAGTTGTGAACCTTGGAGATGACACAGAGTTTCAAAATTCTTAAACAAAATGAGAGTTTTAGCGCTACATGTAACCTATGTGGATATACACATTTACATTCATAGGGTTTCTGAAGGCTGACAGTACTTTTGGCAAGTACAATATTCTCATTTCACTCACGATGTCACAACAATCAGATGTGATGATTATTTGATTATCCCATGATCCATTTTATGGATAATAATGTAGGTAAGGTAGGTATCAAATAATAAAATCAGAAAGTACCAGTTTGGGTGAAGTTAGAATTCTTCTTTGTATTTTTCCTTTAAACTATTCATAGAATCTTAGGTTACATGTAACATGGTTTGTAAAATCTTGATGTAGGTTTTAAACACTGTGATTTTAGTTAGTTACTGTTCTCAGTAAGGCAGTAATAGTGAATAGTTGGATTGAATAGTGATGTCACTATCAGTAACCCTTTCTAAAGAATTATACTTAAGTTATAATTTCTGTAATAACCCAGGATTAATGGTGACTTGATTTTTTTCAAATAAAGTTATGTATTTGTGAATAATTTCAAAGTAGGACTAGGTATTTTCCAAGGACTGAAATTTTGTAGGAGCCCACCATCATGTGAGTTACTATATAATATTGGAAAGGAAAGTTAATAGGAAATAAGCATTTGTAGCAAAGAAGGCTTTGGAGGTTGTAATGTTAAAGCTTTTGTTCAAAAACTTTACATTAAAAAAATACTCATCTTTGTTAAAGACGTGATTCTTCGCAAGAACGTATTTTGAACTTGAAGCTGTTGTTACTAAGGTGTCGCTAAGGCAAATGGGCTACTCAGCACTAATGTGTAACTTTTTTCTTCCACTTAAAAGTAGTTAAATTATTCCCCAGTTTCAGAATCAGAGAGGGGAAAACTAAAAAGGTTAAGTGGACAGTTGCCTCTTTCTGACAGTTATCTAGCATGCCCCTCTTTGTTTTTCACATTTCTTTCTTCACCTCTCACAGAGAAAGTAAGCAACCTTTGGGGGTGTAAACAGGTTGGAAAGGTAAACTAGACTTCTAATGAATGCAGACTATTCCCTGGCTAAGGCAAAGGGAACTGACTGGTCACTGAGAAAAAAGCACTGTGGGTTGCTGGTCTAGTACCTCTGCCAATAACCAACCATGGGAAAGAGTTTATAGAAACCCAACATTAAGGGGGATTTGAAAAAGGAAGTTAATATATTAGTTCATTCAGCGCCAAATAATTGTGCACTAAGCATTTGGTTCAAAAGGTTGTCTAAAATATTTAGAATCAATAGTTTATGTTCTTTTGACCGGGTACTGATTTTCCATGTGCTGGCATTTATAAGGAAATAACATACAGTTTCTACCGTCCAAGCTCACAGCACATTGTGAAAGGAACATACACCATAACTTATTAATTACATTCTGTAATAGAATTGTTTGAAGGTTATTGAAGTTCAGAATTATGTTCACAGTTAATTTTTTGGTAAATAAAACTTAGGAAATATTTGGGAACATTAATGTCTTAAGGCTTTAGTAGACAATTCCATCTGAAGAGCAGGTACTCTGTGATCCATTTTGAGTGTTGAGGGAGGGACTAGCACACACAAAAAATAATAGCAGGCAAAATGTCGCCTTTGTAATTCTCATAGGACCAGGGTTCTGTCATCACCTAGTGGCAGAAGAGTGAAATTGCAGGCCAAGCTTTGGTCTGTTAAGTATCAGATGTCAAAGACATTAACTCCAAATGTTCATTTATGTGTGTAGAATAACGGAGAATAAGACTTAAATTTTTTTTAGATCCACACCTTTCAATATAAGGTAATATGCTATAGTAAAAGAGAATGGATTGCAATTTGGCATAGGTAAATATGAAGCCTAAATTTGCTTCTTACTCTATGATCTTGAGAAAACCACTTAAATTCTCTAGTATTTAGCTTCCTTATTGGAAATCTCAAAGCTATGAGATTTATAGGCAAGCACTTTGTGCAATGTTTGACATACAGTGAATGCCCAGTAAATACTAATTCTTGTTCCTTTTATAAAATTGTTTACTAAATAAAGGTCTGTCTTCTTACAGTCATCATATCATAATATTCCTATTCATAAGTAAAACTGTGAAGATGTTAGAATAGATTCAGAGACTCTCTTGGAGGGGTCAGGCTAGAATGATCTGGCTGTTCATATCCCTTGGCAGCCCTCCTCTCCCACTTTGTTCTTACTTGAACAAGCTTGACTTTCTTGGCCAGAATCTGTCTTTTTTGAAACCTAGCCTCAAATGCAGTATCGCCATTTTCCATATTAGTAGTAGTACTCCCATATACAGTGCCACCTCCACCAAGCCTTTGTCTGTTGTAATGCTGGCAACAAACTTTAAGGGAAGAATTATTATGCTTGTTTTGAGTTGAGGAAACTATCGCTTGTGGAGCATATTTTCCCTAATGAGTTGTTCAGTGAGCCCTAATTTAATCAAATGAAATGAAACTTCAGATAGCATTTGAGGTGGTGATGAGTGGGACTGTTGATCTTCATTAATTCCCCACAACAGAGTGCTGCCTTTAAATGAGGACATAGAAGTTAACTCAGCCAACGTTTATCGAGCAGCTACTTGATAAAAGGAGTTGTAACCAGTATGAAAGAGAAAGAAGGGGTGCAGCTGGAGGGCTCAATCAGTCATTAATTTTGCCCCGTAAGAGTTTTTGCTTTCTAGCCTTATTCTTTTGTATCTCCTCCACTCTGAATTTTTTGTTCATTTATTAAATTAGTGGAATTTTATTAGTACATGTATGCAGTGCATAGTGATGACATTTATTGTGGGAAGTCTGTGCACACACATAACCCCCACTCTGAATTTACAGCATAATCATAATGATGGATTGAATGAGCTATCTGGAGGATATACCTAGCTAAAAGCATGTTACAAATAAATATCTTCATCTTTTCAATGAGAAAAGATTGAGCATGCCTGCCACCCTCCCTTTTCTTTCTCTTCCAGTCTATGCCCATCTTTCTAACACATTCAGCACATATTTACTAATGTATTATTCTATGACTTGTTGGAGGCAAGATTTTACTTTTAGATAAGGAAGGAAAACACCTTTCTAGAAGCACGCTTAGATGTAGCAATTTTAACTACCGTGATGTTGAGTGAGAGTTTGCATGTGAAGTACCTATTGCAGTGTTTGATGCACAGTAGACTCCTGGCAAAAGATAGGATTTTTTTAGTTTCACTTTATGAATCCTATTGTTTCTTTATCTTCTCCACCCTTCCCCCCCTTTCCCTTCACCTTCCTCCTTTCTCCCTCCTCCTGTTCCTCCTCCTCTTTCTGTATATGTATCTCCCTTGCCTTTTACATCTATTCCTTTATTTGTAGCTATAAAATTATGAGTCCAGAATTTTTTTAAAACCCCAAATTGAATTATTTTCAAAACTGTACTAAACTAATTTAACATCATACCCTTTAAGCATATGAAGGGCTATCCCATATTTCATCTGCCTGGTGTACTTATATTTTTAAAAGTTTATATTTAGAATAGGGTTTTTAATTTATTTTAATTTTATTTTTAGTAAAGCTCTTCTGAACTAGTAGAAAAGACGCTGCCCTTCTTACTACAGGGATCTTCAGAAATCGCGGTATGTTTTCACCTTGACCCGGGAGAGTTTTCATAATTTGTGGTGAAGAGTTTGTCAGTGATAAGTCCAGTTACTCCACCTAAATTAGATTCCTTGGATAAATGTGTATTAACCCTTCTGCGTTTTTTGTAAATAAGGCCATCTTCCTGTTCTTTATATTTTCTTTCCCAGAAAGACATCCTAGTGCTCTTAAGAGTGTGGTCAGAGGCACATTTGAAAGAGCAAATGTACATTGATTTTGGAAAGAAACCTTCCACTTTCAGCTGCAGCTTTAGCATAATGCTTACAGTTTTGTGAAGAAAATGGGAAGATCAAGCAGGAGTCTACTCTTAGGCAAGTGTACCGGTACAAGTGAATTCTTGGCAACCTAAGCAGACTAGACATCCATTTGTCACATTTCCCCATACAGTAGCATTCTTCTAGCTCTCTCCCCCAGTCTGTAGTAGACAAACTACTTAGGAAAGCGAAAGGCGTCGCTCAGTCAGGTCATATGTCTCTAAGAGAACATTCAGCAGTGAATTTCTGGTCCCGTGGTAGAGACTCCTTTGTGTCAGTCTGGGTGCATCTTTCTTGCTCTGTGCTATGTTTGCATTTTCCTATAAAATTAATGTTTCTAGAGGTGGAAAAAAGACAAAACCCACACCACAATTCGACAAAGGAAAATTAAGTTTTACATTATATCAAAAGCCTTTAAATATGGCATACTGTTGTCTGGGAAGACTGATTGGATTTTCCCTAAAGAAAGAAATACCAGCAGTTTACATTTATTTTTCAAGAGAAGGGGAAAGGATAAAAATAAATTGGACACAGGAAAATGTCAGGTCGTAGTCACCGATGCCGCTGTTCAAATGGTGTGCCATAATCACGTTAGGGCAGAGCACATGGAATTCCTGATTTCTGCATGACAGCAAAGCAGGACCAGCAATGATCTATTTGTGTGTGTATGGATATGTGTGTCTATTCGCTCTACCTTCCCACCTCATTTTGCTAATTCAGTTGAGGGGCAAGAAGAGGTAATCCAGAGACCCAGAACAGGAGGGAAAGGACTGCAGCTGTGCGCGGAGGGACTGGTGTGAAGAGAAGCTCAGTCTGACTTGGAGTTTTGTGCTGTTGCACGTGAATGCTCTGGAACTGCCCTAATCGACTGAAAATGAGCTGGCTACGGTCATATGGAACAGGTCTGTTTAGCCACATCGCTGGGTAGCATGGCAGATGGTAGACTGTCAATGGGTGGTATTGATTGGCTGAATTTGCCTTAGGGTAACAAGACTATGGGTCCTTAAAATCCTGCTTCGTCTTATTTTCCTTTGTGCAGCCATGTACAGTAGCGGTTTTCTCTTTGCACTCCCCTCAGTCCCCAGTATCTCCTTTTCCCCTTTTCAAAGCAAAAGTCTTCCTTGGTGATCAAGATAGAGAGGTTACCTCGAGATTAAACACTCTAAATTATCACCAAGGCAAGAAGACTTGAGAATATTTTATTTACTAGGCTGATTACATTTTAATGTTCGAAGAAAGTGACATTTTTTAATTAGTGTTTAAGACATATGGTGAGTGTACAAATTAGCTTATTTCATACAACCAGAATTTGATGAGAGCAACTCCTCCTTCTCAGTCCCCAGTTAAAAATTGTCACTTGGAATTTAATATATGCAAGGAGGTTAAATGGTATTAAGTGATACAGACGTCTTAAAGATGAACGAGACAGTTGTGTTGCCTGGACGGGTTGGAAAAATACTAATGTTGACATCTGTGTTTGCAAGAGGATGTAGACATTCCAGAGTTTTAAATTTGTCCAGCCAGGAAAACAAACTCCCAGGTATCAGTGTGTGTTGGTTTCTGTTTTAGATACATTGGAGCACAGAATAGTGCCTGCAGGCTTCTTAAGCTGTAAGATTAAAATCAGGTTATGTAACAATATAAGTGATACAATTTATTTTTACGCAGGATGTTGTATATCCTTTTAACATCTCCCTCTATGGCTTGGAGTTTTCAACTAGGGAGTTCTCTTTATTAGTGGCAGAGGAGTAGATTAACTGGGATAGAATGGTACAAAAGAGACGCCAAGTTAGCTGTGTATCTCAAGTAGTGTACGACGGAAATGTTCTACGTCAAGGCAAGTCTTAGAGTAACAGAACAACCTTGAGAGTAGAAAAGTGTTTGTTTATAACCGTTCATACAATTGTGTTTTTAAAAGAGATGTTTAAGTTTTTTTTTTTTCCCCCGGTGTCATTATTTTTAGGCTTTTGGTTATTTCCTACCAGGAGAGACTGTATCAAACAAATCTAGTGTCTTAGTTAGTAGAAAAGTTGCACCCTTAAACTCTTGCCTCCATCTTGTGTGCACACATGCACACATGTTTAAATCTGGTTTTCATCATGTATGTGAATATTTTTCTTTTTCCTAAAGGAAAATATTTTCAAGGGCTTCTGGTTTTTTTCTCTTGTTGTGTGTTGTGCTTTCCTTGTTCATTCTTTGCTGATGGAAACAAAGTTTATTTGTGTTTCATTTTTCACAGCTCTTCTCAGGATTGTTTGCTAGTGTTTTGTTTTGCTTTGCTTCCTCCCTTTAAGTCATGAGGAGATAGATTTATTTGTTTGTTTGTTCATTTATACAAGAGACAGCCTTGCCTGTTAGGATGCTGTTTTTTCTCTTGTCATATCCTATAGCCAAAAGCTAGTCCAAGGGGAGGAAAAACACTGTTTTAAGATGGTTCATTTGAATCTGTGCACTCTACCCACCTGGTGGTTATATAGTGAACTGTTACTTTAAAGAGTAGTTTAAACACCAGCCATGTTTGGGGCAGGCTGCTCTTGCAAAGAGAGCAGTACATATAACAGGAGTCTACCGTGTGTGAGATAAGAGGAAAATTCAGCTCACTGACTAGAGATTTTAATGTGTGAACTCTAGGGAAATAATATATTGACTATTCCGTGGCACGCAAGAAAATTGAAATACCCTTTGCAGACGGAGTACTTTGCAAAAGATTCTATCTGTTTCTCTTAAAACAAAATCTGTGGCAAGATGTTTGAAATCAGCAGGACGCTTAATGCTGCTTTGTTAAATAATGAGGTAATATTTTGTCACTTTTTTCTGGGCAGCATCTGTTTTTCCCCTCTTCTTCATTTTTTCCCTATGTTTATAAAGGATTTTTTTTTCTTCTTTTTTTTTACCCCCTTGTGGAAGTCAAGGAAATACAACTCACGCTTCCATTTCTGTTCTTCCTTTCAGTGCTTTTGGAGAATTTGGTTGTCTTTTTTTTTTATTTGCAGTTTCAGCCGGCTGCTGTTTCCTAGCCCATTGTGCCCCGTAAGGCTTCTCCACTGCGCGGAGTAGGTAGTTATTAACGCTGAATTGGCTTCTGGTACAGTCCATCTGGACTCTGTGTGGGAAAGCTGGCTGCCGGCGACTGATGCTGAGATATCTGCAACCTTTGGGATGTGTGCATGGTGGCGAGGGGCTGACTGATAGGAGATTACTTCTTTTAAGGGAAATTGTTATTAATGAGTCAAGAAACTGCTCATTTATGGTAAGAGGAATACAGCGGCGCTGGCAGCTCCACAGCTCTGGGATATCATTTTTAGGTTGCCTTAGCTGCTTGAGTGAGACAAGTTTCTTTCTGTGGTGGTGGAGGATTGTAACAGGAAAAAAAAAAAATCATGCATGACTGGGAGACTCGCCTGCCTGATTCTCGAGATAATATATTGAGAATCTGTTGCTTTACAAATGTCACACCACTGAGATAGTGGTCATCCCCTCACTCCGAAAGATGAATAGTACTATTGGAAATGCGATAATAAGGTTGACTTTTCCCAACAATAGGATTCTGTCTTTGTCTTTAGAGAAAAGGCCTCTGAGGACATTTGTGCATTTGTTTGAGGATTCTGTTTGAAAGGCTTGAGAGTGGAGGTTTTTGGAGAAGTGATCAATATACAAAGTGCATGGATTTTTCTAACCTAGCAAAACCAGCTAATTATACTGCAATGTATAGTTACCATTTCGGAAAAGTGGCCTGAATGTCTTTCGGTATACCTAATGTTGATTGAGGCTCACCAAGTGTGCTGAGGATAGTATGAAGGGGAGGAAAGGTTTTTTGGTTTTGGTTTTTTTGTTTTTTTTTTTTAATTCCACCTTTTATAACCTGCAGAGAAATACCAAGTAAATATTTTGTTCCAAGCGAGCTGTTTTAATTTATGTGTTTGGCAGCACTATGTTAATATTTACTTTTCACAATATTTTGATATTGGGGAAATCACACTCAGAGAGTTTCTGTTGTTGATTTTGGGGCACATGCACCTACCCTGTGTACATATGTTGAGCCTTTTAGAAGACTTTACCTGTGAAATCATCTTTAGTACACACTTCAGTAGATATTATATAGTACTATTATGACTCATGGGGCACTGTAGATTTGCTAAAGAAATTATTTAAAAAGTGTACTTAATTCAGTATTGTTCCCCTGGAAGGGATTATAGTTTTAACATTTTTGCTTTTATATTCCATCTCTTTTCATTTCTAATAGTTCACCTCATTTATATTTAAGACTAATAGTTCATGTAGTATGCACAGCACATACTGTCTTATGGTGTATCTGTTTTTTAAATGTTTATGTATATGTGTGCTTATGTATATGTGTTCATGAAATAATAACTTGGAGAGAATAGTTTTAATCTTTAAAAATGTAAACGTTATTTTCTTTTCTAATGTTTTTCACAAACATGTTTATTCTTGGACTTTGAACCTAGGAAAACAGCATATTTTTCAGCCTATATGTCTACTCTCCCTAGTTCTATCTTACTAGCAACTTGAGCCAAAGGTTAGGTTGAATTTTGGTGATATTCGTTGCCCCTGTATACTTATTGAGGCATAAATAGATTAAATTGTGAATCAAATAGTGATAAGTTAGCCTTTTGATAGGTATGAGGCATAAACTTCTCAGGTAAGTCACTTAAAAAACCCAGACCAGAACAAAAAAATATTTACTACTGAAAGCTTGGTAGCTTACAGTGTATGAAATGTATGACATCGGCAGATAAACTATAAACATCACCACACACTTGCTAAATATCTCTTTGCAAATCTTTGAAGAGACCAAAAGAAAAAAGGCATTATTTGAAAGACAGAAGCAAAATCACTTGTTTAGTTAAGTAAGACGAACACTCTGCACAGATAATGAAATGAGACTGTTTTATTTCAGAAGCATATTTTGCCTTTAAAATGGCAGGGAAAGCCAAAGAGAATATATTTCAGTGATTTTTTTAAAAAAAATTCAGATCATGCCTCTATCCAAATTGAGAAATAAATTCATTTAAATAAATCGTTCATCATTCTCTGTTTTGAAAAGCTCAAACAGAAGGCAGAAAGGTAGAGGCTGACAGCTGCCCCCTTCTTCCCTTTAGATTTTTTTCTTTTTTGTTTATTGGGAAATAGTTTTCTGAGGCGAACTTGTGTGAACCTAGATCATAGAGCAAGCTTAATCTCAAACTTGCATACTTTAGCAGTGCTGGCCATGTTAGCTGCAGAAGGAGCATTACTAAAAAATCAGCAATATTGGGAAATAATAAAGTTAAAATGTAGAAGTATTAGCACATTAAAGTGCTTTTGTTGTATCTTTAAGCCTAGAGGCAGATCATTAAATATGCATTTCGCTAGAAAGCAACTGTCGAGAAAGATAAGGTGGTTGAAAATATTCAACACCGGAAAAGCCCTCCATCAGAGGGATGGAGTCTGCATCCCTCAGGACTGGTGAAAGGAAGGACACTCCCACTGTTAGGGTTTGCAAGCTTCCAGTGACCTGCAGTTGTTACAGTGCTTTTGAGCTGGGAGGAAGGAAAAGGTAAAAATACAAATGTGGCTGTTGTTGCTTCAGCCGGGCCTTAATTACCAGACACAAGAAGCAGTTCAGAAATCTGGTCTCTGTTGTTGTAGAGGTCACCAAATCATTAACATCGCCAATCTGGCAGTAGCTAATTTAAATAGCACCTGATGTTGCAACGCCTCCCTTCGTTTCCCTAGCCAATCAGATTCTGGCTTTGGCTGACAGATGGTCCCATAAATGGATGTAAAAAGGGGAAGCTTCGAGCCAATTTCAGCAAGGCTCTGTTCAGTTGTTCTTATCTACATCCTAGAATCAAGGGTTTCAGCTCACTGCTCCTTTTCTTTCTTTTTTTTTTTCTTTCTCTCCCCCGCCCCCCAAATAATTGATTTACTTTACAATCATCCGCACTGTGTTCTGTGGATCTTTAAATATATATATATAACAATAGTAGTCATTTAAAAAATATATTCTGAAACCTTTGCAAATTTTAAGAGAAGAGTCGAAGTTCTGCAGGACCCAATATTTGCCAATAAGAATGGTTATGGTAGGTATGACTAGATTTATAATCTGTTGTTTGTGTTGCTGGAGGGAAGACAGGCATCTACACTTGACCCGTCTTATGCTTGCACAAGAGTTTAGTTCTTGGTTGTTGTTTGGTTCCTGCATTTACTATCTCTTTTGTGTAGAATGCAGGTAGGTCCTTTTATTGAAAAACAGTGGGGAGATAGATTGTCATTTTTAACAGGTCGTTGTCAGTTTTCTTCAACATAAAGACGGAGGGTGGGGGGTGGGCTGAAATAATTGCTGGTTTGTTGAAGGAGATTATGTTACTTGAGACCATCGTGGCAAAAGAAACACTCTCTTTTTGTAAGGGTGAAGAGGTTTGTCTACACGCCTGGTTTTGTGGGGCTGGGGGTGAATGCAGCCGGGTTAGGAATCTCTCCATTTCCGTGCTGGAGATTTAAACCTCGAGAGGTACTGCCTGAATGTTGAACACTGAGACGGGCAGTGGTGTTTCAGGGGACTGCGCAGTCAAAACGGCAAAGAGTGTGATTTATTTGGGCTTCAGTAAATGCTGCATCTTGTATTTCAAAGAGTTTCCTGTCATGACCTCATAAAAAAGAGGAGGCGGCTTGTGTGTGTAGCGGTGCCTGGCGTGTTGAGTTGTTGCTTCCTTCTCTGGGCAGCAGCTCTGTAAGAAGGAATGTCAGCTTTTACATAACGTTCCTTTCCGCTTTTGACACAACTGTGTGAGGGTCCATCTTCTTCTGATCACAGATGGAGTGGAATGGCTTGAAGATGGTAAGTGAAAAGAGGACGGCAGCTTGGAGGTTCCAATCGTGTGTGTGTGTGTGTGTGTGTGTGTGTGTGTGTGTGTGTGTGTGTAAGGATGGTGGACTGTGCATTGTAAATCACTGTGGTGCTCGTTTGTGTGTGTTTATTAGTATTTCTCTTTTCTGAAAACCGAATCCACCACCAAGTATAATGGCATTGCATGCACACAGGCACACGTACTGCCTTTTCCATCTAACACACATTTTAGCCAAGCAAGATCGGTGTCTTTTCGATGATCACAATGTCACCGTCACTGTTGGCTGGCGTGTCCACTGCCTCTGTGAGCCTTCAGTGGAATTACACGACTGTTAAAGTTAAAGGCACCTTGCCTTTTCAGTCTCATGCCAGGAGTGATGGGGAAGGCTGGGAATGAGGGGTGGAGGAGGTAAGATTCAGTACAAGCATATGCAATTGTGAAACAGGACTTTGGGATGTGGATGAGAAAGTGGAAAACCTTTCTGCCAAAGTAGTAAATCTATTTATAGCGTGGTCTTTTTCTGAAAAAAGAAGCAAGGAAACTCCTGGAGTGCCACTCCTGTCTCCTGATGTTGACCCTGAAGATATGGCCCAAAATGGCATGATCGGATGCCACGAGTGCCTACTCTGACTTTGAATTTTCACCAGCAATAGCTTTTATGGGGTTTCCGGGATGCGTTTGGGGGAAGGCTGTAAATTCATATCCATCTCACTTATTTTTCACTAGAGCAGCCTGAGGAGGACTTTTCGCTCTGCATAGATGTTATAACAAAGCTGTGGTCTTTTTCCCATTCTTAGAGGATTGCCTTTGTCTGGCTGCTTGTTTTGATGGGTGTAAAACAAATAAGATTAGACCGAGCAGCCCAACTGAAAGCGATAGCTGGGAGGAAAACCCAATGAAAGGTTGCCGGGGAAACGAACAGAGGAGAAGCCGAGTAGGGAGCAGGTGGCTATCATGAGAACACACTGCAAACAGTGTAAAAAAGGGAGGGGGGAGCAGGACCACGATTATCTTTGCTGTTCTTTGTGGCCAACCCAACTTTAATTATTCTTTATAAATAGGTGTTAATTACATTTCTAACTCTGGTGTACGGTGATTTTTAGAAATCTATTTTTAAGCATCTGTTCCGTCTCCTCTGGTTTTCTGTTTGTTTGTTTTAAAAAACGGAAGGAGGGAGGGAGAGAGGGAGGAGGGAAGGAGAGAGAGAGGGAGAGGGGGAGAGAGGGAGAAGGAGAGAGAGGGAGCGGGGGAAGGGAGGGAGAGTAGGGAATCTTGCTTTATCTTTTTTTCTTTTTCCCCCTTTTCCCTGCTGTGAAACTGTACGTGCCGAAAATCTCAAGGAATCCTGTGAGGCCATTTGAAAAAATGTAAATTATATTGAATGAAGTTGACGGAAGCATAATAGTGAACTCCCACAGCTGATAGGTTCTGCAAATGATTTCTTAGAAATTTCCAGCAAATATTCAGAGCAAATATATAAGTAGAATAGATTTCCCATTAGCAATGATTTCATGTTAGGTGATACAGACATTTTTACTAAATCGGATATTGATACTTCAGTTCTGAGGAGTTCATCGTTTTGTATCCCGAGTAGTGATTACTTTAAAAAATAATAAAGGAACTGCTCTATTCTAGCTCCTTGCTTCCCTTTCCTCCCCATGCCTTCAGCCACAGGCTCCAGCAGGCTGCACCTTCACAACCATTGCTTTCCATTGGCATTTAGTCCTGGCTCTGGAGTTGGCATAAAACTGAGTGAAAAGCTGATTTTTTTTTCTAGTGTCTCTGAACGTCTGGGACCCATGTGTGCGCTGGGTGACAGGCATCGCTTGCTTTTTCTCTCTCATAGTGTGCTTTACTAGTAGTGTCTTTTCTATGATGGTGGGTACCAGAAAGACTGAAAAAGATACTAGTTGGGTGAATAGGAGGTAAAAATCACTGAAACAGTGATCTGTTATGGTTTCTTTCTGGGGAACAAAATAAATACATAATCAGGTAGCTAATTATAAGCCCCAAAGTGAGAAATTAAAAAATACTAAAATATATTACAAGGTTAAGAAATAGAGTTGGCTATATGAAAGTACTTTTAAATTTTACTTTTCCCATTGCAAATCTCTCCACACACACACCCCCCCGCCATTCTTTCTTCCTTATAGATGCTTCTTTTTGTTTTGTCTTCTTACTGAGGGTTTTTCACATTTTTTTTGACTCTCAGGGTAAAAATAAATAAACTTATTTTTTTTATTCTGTACTTGAACCTTGCTCTCATATGATGCATAAATAAATATGTCGCCTTTTAAAAATAGAATAATTTTTAAAAATTTTTCTCTAGTATAGTTTCCTTTATTTTATTTTGAATATTTTCTGACGGAATTTAGTTAGAGGAAAATAATTTCAGTAAGAACTGTGATCTTGGCTTGGGTTGTAAAAAAGACTCATGATTCTGCTGCTGACCTTTCTTGCTTCTTTGTCTTAAAAAAAAAATTAATGTCTACTACCTGCATGTGAAGGTGTGCCGTTATAAAAGCACAAGGCTGAGTGAGTGTTCACTTATTGAGAAGTAGAAAAAATCTGATTGGAAATATGTCTGAAAAAAACTCCCTGATTATAACACAGTTTTAATGATGAGAATGTCTGTATATCTCATAGTAATATAATGGCTGAACCATTTACTATTTAAATTTTTGAAAAAGTCAGATGAACGTAGATGGAGAAGTAGCTGAAAATTCTCTTTCACAATCATTAATGTACAAGATGATTTTAATATCTCATTTTTAAAAACTACCAACCAACCATTCATTTGGCTCTTAGCCTCATTCATTCCTAACTGCCACTCATTCAAGTCATCCTTCTGGCCAGATATAGATGGGCTCGCTTCTGTTTGATGGTTTGCACAAAGCCTTCAAACTTCTTCTCTCTCTGTAGCCCTTTAATTATTAGGGTTTTGTTATGAGAAGAAGGGCAGGTTGCTGTAAAGCAGCACTAATGGAATATATTCTAAAAAGCAAGAGAAAGAAAATGAACTGTATGTATGTGTTTTAGTCTCAGACTTGGTCTTGCAAAGAGGATTTGAGACATGCTGGACTTCAGATATTT
The DNA here is from genome assembly GCA_004026905.1 of Hystrix cristata. Classification (NCBI taxonomy): domain Eukaryota; kingdom Metazoa; phylum Chordata; class Mammalia; order Rodentia; family Hystricidae; genus Hystrix; species Hystrix cristata. The sequence goes on along the minus strand of PVJO010002902.1, from coordinate 47,642 downwards.
TAAATTTAGGATTTCTGTTGGGAATAATCTATTTGAAATTTCATTTCTACAAATTATTGCCTGAATGGTGCTTTCTGTATGTGTGTTCTGTATCTCTACAAGAATTTTTGGATGACTCGAAATACTGTTCTCAAGTTAGAGTTCCTATGAACAATGAAAGGATTTCCTCAGTGAAAGTCCTTTTCTTTGGTTTGATTTTTTCTCTTTGCACTTCTCTCCTTATTGTGGGTGACTTCTCTTCCTATATGTAGACAAAATATAATTCCTTCCTTGAAGAGATATGCTGCCTCCTTTAGCCTTTGACATCTTAATGTATTTTAATTTTAAAAAAATGAAAGAAATTATGTATGCCGCAAGTAAGGAATGGCGGTCTTGATAGAGGTCGTAATACATGGACAGAAGTCCTTTGGTCTTGACAGATTTCTTCATCAGTTCCAGTGATATGTGGCCATCAGGAATTTAATTTATTGCTGGACATTTAATGTGTACATTTTTTGGTGAGTGGGCCAGCGGATGCTAGATACACGAGTATGCGCTTCCAAGTGCTGCAATGCAGTATTTTTTTTTCCCAATGTCATTGGGAGTTTGGGGGATAAGAATGGACATGAACATTCTTAAGCTTTTATCTTACTCTTTAGTAGTTGATGATCCATGTTGTACGGAATTAGTCAGTTCTCTTTTTGGAAATAAAGTCAAGCTTTTACTGCCTACCGTCCATTCCCCATCCATCTGAGGGATATGTGGCGTGTATGTGTGTGTGTGAGACAGAAAAGAGATAGACTGTGTATCAGTGTAAGTGTGTCTTGCCGAATTCCTGCACCTGTCTTAGGTTTTCCTTATTTGGTGTTATCAACTGTGTATACACACTTACTTGTAAGTAGATGTGTACCTGTAAATGGAAAGAAAATCAAATTGGGCTGCTTCCCGTGAGAAGTAGCTTCTTTTCTTCATAAACTCCAAGAATTCTCTTTTAGAAAAATATGAAATTTCAAATATACATAAAAATATATATACTCCATATCCTACAGACTTCTTTTAGTAATGAGACACCTTTCTCTAGCTGCCACTTGAGGAATTATAAATGTGCAAATCCTGAAAGCTGCCCTTTGAATCTGGGATTGGGTTCCAATTAAAATGTGTGTGTATGTTTATGTGGGAGAAGAGTTGTTATTCATTGAGGGTATTTAAACATAACCCTACCATTGATAAAAACAAGGAGATGAGGCAGCTATGTTAGCATCCTGTGTTTTGTTTTTTAAGTTTTTATGAGTGTTTGTGTGTATGCGTGTGTTTTGAAACCCTTGGAATTTTGAAACCTCGGCTTATTTTAAGGATAGAGAACTTCTATAGGTCAGTGGCTTTCTAAGGGGAAAAAAAGAAAGTGACCTGTAGGTGAATGGGTGGGACTTGTCCAAGCAGTGATTGTCTTGAATTAGCATCTAGCAATGAGAAGGAAAGGGCTGAGGACAAGAGTGGAGAGGGGTACCAACATGTGGATCCATACCTTTCTGGTACAGGAGGTAATGAGTGCTAAATTTGAACTGGTGCAGTGCAGGATGCCCTATAATTTCTAGAACCTTGACTTTGCAGGTTCATTACTTCCTCTCTTGTTTGTGCACACCTTTAATTATATCCAGTTTGAGATGTTAGCTGAGGGCATGAAAATTAGCCATTTTGTGTATTGTTTACTTCAGTAATTATTCAGGCTGTGTGTTCACAGTAGCTTTGGAGCATTAGTGTTAGGAATCAAGCACTTTGGAAATTGTTATAAAAGGATGAAAAATAAGAAAGCAGTCAGTCAGCTAGCTTGCTCTTGATGTTTACATCCACTCTACTTAATGGTGATATTTATGTGGCTCTTTGTACGTTCGTTGTGAAATAAAGTATGCAGTGTGGGTGCATACTTTAATAGGTTGATGATCCCCCATCTCTTCTCCCCCTCGCCCAACCCTGAGAGTCACTCTTTCTCCAAACCATTTTAGGACTGACTTTTTTTTTTTTTTTTTTTTTGCTCTGCAAGGCTCATTCTTGAGATTCTTGCTGGAGCTAACACCAGAGATACTTTTCCCCTCAATGAGGATCTCTCTCTACAAGGAACAAAAATTCTTAGAGCACTAAAGAAATTCTTAAATACTTTTTGCTTGAGAAGGCTGTGGTTAATGTAATTGTTGTACTTGGCTTTTTGTTTTGGGGGGTTTTTTTGGAAAGCCTTATTTTTAAGAACAAAAGTAAAATACAAAACCTAGCATATGGGATTTTTTTTAAATAGGAAAAAAAATTTTAAGTCATAGATCTCTCCAGAAAATAACTTCCTTTCGACTGTTGGTTTGAAAAATACCATTTAAAATTGAGCTCAAATTTTTAATTATGCATTTTAAAGTATAGAAATGTAATTAACATTTTTATAGCCAGTTTAATTCTTTTTTCAGGATATGAGAAAGCAGAGAAACAATTCCAGCCGTGATGGCAATTTCTGAAAAACACACCACAGCACAGAGGTTTCCTCCGTCTGCACTTTGTGCACTGAATCCTCTCCTCTTCCTTCGAATCATTTACTCACCGTTGTTGTCTTTCCTCCTAGGACAACTAGCTCTTCAAGTTGTAGTGCCAACAGCGTTCATAGTAGTTTGACTCTCAGTTGGTGTTGTTTGAAGACGTGTTTGTAGAAGGCTCACTATGTGCATTTCTTTGGAACATGAAATTCAAGGTCATCATTTCCTTTTCTTTCAGCAGTGATTAAAAAAACCATAATTAAAGATAAGACCCATGTTTGGAGATAAATTTCCAGTGAAGGCTTTTAAGGTTATACATTACACAGTGAGGCTTATGTCAAATTCTGAGTGAAGGTCTATCAGATCATTTCAGTGTGTGTTTTTCCTTTTGTAGTAGTCTAAGCAACTGCAAAAGGTAAAAATTAAAGACTTTCTGGACATTTTTGTCTGTAATGTTCCATGTAACCAGATGTTCACTCTCAGGAAGAAGTAATTTGGACAGTTGGAAGGAACTTGTCTTTTAATCAGCTGCCCGTGAAACTTGGCTGGAATCTTTAATTTTACAGAAATCTGAATGCCTCACTTTTGAGAGAAATGCCTCTTTGTGTATCTTTATCTGTTATCCTCAGGAGCACCTGGGGAGATAGTGACCCTCTTGGAATAGCCATGAGCAAACACAGTTACTTTGTAATGCCTGTCTGTGTCCCGTGTACTTTCTGGGAGCAGGATATAGACAGCTGTGACCCCCCCGCCGTGTGCTGTGGCATATGCCAATAATGGCTCTTCAAGTAGTCTGTTTTACTAAGCTGTGAATTTAAACGTTTTAAAGTTTTGCTTTCTAATTTATACATGAAAAATAGCGGGCTGGGTTTAACTTCTTTTTTTTCCAAGTACCCACTTTGAAAATGGAGCAGTAGTAAATAACAGCTCTAATGATAAACTTTAGCACTGGGTGCTGTTTAAAAGTCTGTAGTGGAAAGGTCGAGAACTTGTGATTTTTACTGATGGAACTTTCATTAGGAAAGTGCTCACTTAAAATGGAGTAAATGACTAAGTCCCTGCAATTTGTGATTTTGACCAGATTTGACTCATGCTTTCTTATGTTTCTTTTTGTAATGCAGCCAACCCCACATCTAAAATTTTGAATATTGTACATGTCTTCAACATTAATTATCTCTGTTGATGCACTGGGTACAGATAGTACAATTCCCACAAGTGCAGATTCTTACTGTAACACTAAAACAAAAGTGATATTTATGAATAATATTGGAAAAGTTGTCCTCATAGTAATCGTTTCCCAAAGAAAGCTTTACGTTAAGTGTGCGTTTATCATTCAGGGTATTAAAAGGGAATCCTTAGCTTTTACTTTTTAATTTGGACTAAAATATGTAAATTGGTTTTACTTTGGAGTTGCTCTGTTTTAGGTGGCTTTGGGGGAGGATAACTTTCTGATTTGATTGTATATTAATAGCCTTTGTAATGGAAAAGCTTCCAATTTTGAAACCAACCTGGTTATTGTGATAAGGACTTAGAGGGTAAGTGTGCAGATAGAAGCAAAAACATGTTTTATGTACTTGTCCACAAGTTGGAAAATTAGTGTCATTTCTACCAGATAGCACTATTTCCTTGCATCTGTCAGCAAGGCCATCTCAGAGGCTGTGGCCCCATGAGTCCAACTCTAACCTTGGAGAGCTGCTAACAGTGTGCCTGTGTAGTATAGGCAAACCTCTGGGAAGACTGCTCTTTATTTTAAGAAACTGTAAAGTACATAGGACTTCAGAGCCAAGCACTTGTTAGTTAGAATCCTAACTTTTCCAGTTAGTAATTGAGTGACCTTGGATAGTGTACTTCAGCTTCCCAAACCTCTTTTTTGTTTTTCACCTTTAATGTGGGGATGATAATGCTTGACTCACAGGGCTTCTGTGAGGATTGCATGCGAAACAGTATTTGAAGGCACCAGTCACATATAGGATGTGAAAACTGGAGGTTCATAGAGGACATGAGGTCTCTTTCAGTCTGTCAGTCTTTCTGTGTCTTGGCAAAGGCCCTCCCCCAAGAAGAGGTCCATCTGCTCATGCCAGATGTCCTGGGAAGTGACATTGTGTGCTACCCTCACAGTCTCCATCCTCTTACCAGCACTCAAGGGATTGACACACGGTGGTTTTTTAACATGGACAAGCCCTCAGTTATTCCCTGGAACTGTGTGGCTTTATTAAGTTTTCTGCATATCATCCTGGGGTGTTGCAGAATACATCCGTGATCTTCTTTGAAACTAGAATTAACTTGGGATTTAGTCAGAGAGAAAAGTTGTAAAGATACAATTAATTTTAACTTGCGCTGTTTTTTTTTTTTTAATTTCATGAAAAAGGCTGTTAGGAAATGTACAAGTCAGCCAGAAAGAAAATAAAAATTGGTTCAGCTTAAATGATAGTGTTCAATCTTTGCTGTTTAAAATATATATTGTAACTTTTAAGTTATTTTACTTTTGCCCAGAAACGCACTTACTTTGAAGCTATTTTTCCCCTTACCCACATGAGCCTTTTTTCCTCTATTCCCCCTTGTTTTCCCAATAGACTGAGTTTTGAAGTTCTGTTTCTCAAGGAGTGGTGAAGAGGTTGAGGCAAAAAAGTGGCTTAATGAGCTTTTTCTGTCTTGCCTTCAGTTTTCTTTTTTCTGCTTGGTGAGGCAGGATGATGGATGGCTTTGGCAGTACGAACAGCTCTGGAAGTGATCGAATTGACTGAAGAGGTGTGCGAGATGTGAGCAGAATGCTGGCCCTCAACTTGTTACCCTTCTGCTTGCAGGGGGAGGGAGGGGGAGAGAGAGAGACCCCACCACAAAGGCCTTGACATAATCATTGACTGTACACACTTGGAAAGGGCAGGTGTGAAGCCAAACCTAATTTTGTATCTTTTTCTCTAAGGCTCTGAAAGGGTAAATATACAGATACAATAAATTAATTCACAAGTGTCTAAACTGGGACCTACTGCTGTTACCAGTGGATGGAGAAATAATACAAATAGTTCCTGAAAGAATTCAAGGCTGAAACTGAGAACACAACCTTAGAACATTTTTTTAATGTCATGGATTTTGAATTCCACCTCATATAATCACAGAAAGGTTGTGAAGGAGAGTTGTTTCTTTGGTTTAATCCTTAAAACTAGGGAAAGGGGTTATAAATTGGTCTGATCATCCCAAATGCCATTTTTCAGGCTTTGTGCTTTTCTTTTAAAAAGACCTATCACTGTGAAATAGATGATAGAATTTTTCTCTTCCCACGTGAATCTACTTCCAGACTTCACCAGGAATCTTCTAAGATTTTTATATGTGGTATATAAGCACTCTGGGAAAATTTAGTTGATTTTTAGAATGTATTTATATGGGCAGAAATATAGTTGTGAAAAATAGGGGCCTGAGGTAGGGGAGTAGCTCAATGGTAAAGCACTTGCCTGCATGCATGAGGTCCTGGATTCAATCCCCAGCACCAAAAAGTGGTGTGGAGGTGGGGGGGCAGAGGGGGCAGGAAGCCTTCATTTTGGAGAATAGGTGGTATAGAACAAGTTTCTCTATATTTTAACCTAGAAAAATCTCACTTAAAGCCAGGCATGGTGGTGTACACCTACAATCCCAAGCACTCTGGGAGGCAAGAAGATTGAAAGTTCAAGCCCAGCCTGGGCAATTAAGCAAGATCTTATCTCAAAATAAAAATAAAAACTAGGAAAAAAAATAAAAATAAAAAAATAAAAACTAGGGCTGAGGATATAGCTCAATGTGAAGGTCCTGGGTTCAGTCTTCAGTACTTAAACAAAGATAGAAAGATTGAAGAAAAAAAGAAAAGAAAAGAAAAAGGGAAAAAACTTCTTAAACCTATCAATGAAGGGCCTAAAAGAGATAGACATGATTGGATTAGTGATTTGAGCAAGCAGGTGGGCAGGGTAGGGAGCCAGTGGATATTTGTAGGTCCTTCTTGCTACACAAATGTTTGTATCTTTATTTTTTTTTATCTTTTGCCAAGAACATGTATTGGTACATTGTATACATAATTATCACATTTATCATGGTTATTTTGTACCTGTACATGGTGTACCTTGGTTCCCCCCTTCCCCATCTCTCCTTTCCGTTCCCCCCTTCCTTATTTACAGCAAGTTTATTTACATTTTTCCATTTTTTCCCTTTCCCTTTCTGAAGGGAAAAAGGTATTTGTATTTTTAAAAAATTAAAAATGTATCCATAGATAAGTCAATACTTGAGCTTTAAATCTCTCTTGTGTTACATTTCTGGGTCAAGGTTTTTCACAAGAAGAAAAAATATTTTGAGCTTAGAAGAGCAGTGGTAAGAACTCTTAAGCAGATGTCCAGTTAGTAAGTTTTGGAGACATGGGCTTGCAGTTGATGTGATTTTAACCAACTAAACTAGCAGATTTTAGCTGTGTTACCAGAACAGAGAAACAGGTTTACGTTCTACAGCTTCAGCTTGTTTCCCTCTAAGAAGCCGCCAGCGTGGAGATCATCTCTTATATTCACTTGGCATCATATAATTTTGCCCTGTGTGTCAATGTGAACTCTTGAATGTATTTAAGGCAGATATTTTTTACCTCTTTTTATTGATAGTAAGCGTTAGCCATTTTTAAGTTTACAAGTTCACCAGTATCAGTAGTCATTGTTCCAGACTGTGAACATGTCCAGCTTGGCCAAAAATTACATTTCGTGGGAAAAACAAAGAAAGGTGGTGGTTATTTAGAAGGAATGTCTATTAGAGCACCCTTCTGGTCATAAGATGATATCATGATGCTGGTGCTCATAGGTAAGGTCACATTCATGACTGCTTATCGAGGGTTACAGTGCTGGAAAGTACCAGTAGGAGGAAAGATATCAACTTATTTCAGATTGTAAAGAAATGTATCATTACAGCAGAGTACACTGCATTTTCTCACCAGTAGGTACCCAGTGTTCATTTTGGAGGATAATGTGTGACTAGAGAGAACATGGTAGAGGGTGCAGAATAAACTTGCTTCCTGCAACATAAGAAAGTACACACTTCAGACTTCCAATTGCATGTGCCACGTACCCTAATTTTTCTGAGTTAGGTTTTACTTAGTTATCCCTTAGTCCTGGAGAATGCACATTGTGTCAAATGCTCTCTTATTTCAAAGTCTGGCACTTAGTAGGTACTCAATGTTTATTGAACTGAATTGCTATCATAATGTGGTTTTGTGGGCTTTTGGTTTGTTTTTGAAGAACCTGAATTACAGAGCTAGAAGACTTGTGAATGCTGACCCTGTTATCAACTTTGGGATTCTTTTGTTCCAGTCATCTAATCTTTCTGAGTTTCAGTTTCTTAGTATATAAAGTAGAATTAATATAATTTCATGCATTAATGGGAGGACCAGTTGAATTATATCCTTGATACAGTCTCACGGACAGGGTAACAAGATTAATACATTTACTAGCTTCTAGTTTTGCCTGTAGTTATTTTAATGTGTCTTGACTGGCATTTTTAAAAACTTAAAGCAGTGGGTAGAACGATATAAGGGAATGAAATAGAAAAGAAGATAGCTGTAGTTGGAACTTTCAAAGGCCAAGTATTATTGCATAAAACTTTTTGTGAGTTACTTATGTTCTGAGTCATGGTGTGACATTACTGTATTCAATACACTTTTTTTTACTTTGTTGAATAATGATTGGAAAAATTGCTATTCTAGATGATAGCGACCACTGTAATGTCCAAAAGAAAAATAATTTGACTTTTTTCAGAGCTTTGCATTGTAAGATCTCTAGTGTCTTCCAGATTATTAAAGAAAGAATTACTTCTGATCATTCTAGATTTAATAGGAAGCATTGACTGTGTTCTAAATCTGAAAACTACAAATTTCTGCAGTATATGTTGGGACTTTTTGTTAACCAAAATTTTTATTAACTAGCAAACCTCATTCCTTGGCTGTGTTACCTAGTTGAACTTGCCAAGTAGTAATAATGATAGTAGTAAGTAGTGGGAATGAGCAGGTCTCATTTTTTTTTTTTTTGAGCTCTTACCATGGGTCAGACATTAGAAATACCTCTTTTAATTTTTAGAATAACCTTAAAGGTTAAATGTTAATTTTCCCATTCTATGGATGAAGTAACTTAGATTTTGAAAGGAAATTGAGGTTACATTGCTAGTAATTGTTACACCAGAATTTGATTTGAACATAGGTCGGTCTGGTTCCAAATCAAATTTTTAAACATTTATTCAGTTCCATGAGATCTTATCAAAATGCCTACTTTGTGTTATCATTGTGTTCCTTTATAAAGATAAATGACTCAGTTGATCTCTACTTTTAAGGGTTTATTTGCTACCCTTGGGGTTTAACCGTGACATAATCACAAGAATAAATAGGTGCAGGGCATTTCATATTATGTATTTTACTTTGGAAATACTGAGAAAAGCGCACAGCACATAGTAGGCATTTAATAAAGATTCAATGAGTTGGAATTGCATTCACTCTTACCTAGGACTGGGAGATGGAGTACAGAGGGTGGTAGGGAACCTTTGTGCTGAAGAATCATGTTACATTTTCCCTGTCCAGCTTCGTGGATGTCTTTACCTGCAATGTGGGCAGAACCATCTGTGTTAAAGCCATTCAGTGCCTTTTGAGTTCCTAAAACTGGCAGCAGAGGAAAGTCAGCAAGACTTCCAGAACTCAAACTGTAAACTTCAAGTTCCTTCAGCCAGAGAGAACATTTTCCATCTTAATATGAAAAGAGAAGCACTCACATAGATGTGTAAGGTCCTGGGTTCCACACCCCTCCCGCAGGAAAAAAAAAAAAAAAAAGATTAAAAAAATTGAAAGGAGATTCCTGGGGCAGAGACAGTGGAAAATGATAAATGGAAGGGACTTCCTTTGAAAGGAAAATAATAATTGTCACTGTTATTGTTACTTTTACTATATCACTCCCTGGCCTTATAATCTCAAGCAAAGCACATTTACCTCTGAGTCTCAGTATACACATTTGCGGAATGATTCATAGCCCTCAGGGTTGTAAAGATTAGCTAGATCCATTTGATAAATACTAAGACTTACTATTTGCTGGTCTTTGGGGATTAGTAGTAAAGGACACATAGTCCTCTGCCCTTAAGGAGCCGTGTCCCTGATGAAAGTGCTGTGAGAAGTGGGATTCAGATTCCTACCACCTCCAAGGGCCACTACTGAGAGAGTGCAGCACCCTCCAGTCTTCTGGGGCATGTATATCATTTTCATGTACAAGTCTCATTTGCATCAGTGAAATCTCAAGTTTATTGAGGCAAGGACACTGTGAAATAGGACTTTTTAGCTCCTCCCACTCCTGTTGAGACACTGCTAATTTATACCACCATTACTGGGTGAATCCAGCCCAATTCAGCAAATATTTACCAAGTCATTCAGGGTACAGTGCTGGGGAAGGGAGAGTAACATATGCTGAACATTGTGGAATTATAAAATGAATTTAAAGCACAAAAGGTGAACAGTATCATGAGATAGTGGTACACTGCACTAGTCCTAAAAATATCTGTAATCTATTCAAGAAGAAAATAGGGCCCCAAAGAAAATCTGGCAATGAACCTAAAAGAAAAATGTATTCTCTCTTTTTCCTTCCCTTCCTTGCTTTCCCTTTCCCTCCCTCCCTCCTCTATCTCTTTCTCTGTCTCTCTGTCTCTCTGTCTCTCTCTCCCCCCTCTGTTTTATTTGTATATCTTGGCGAAAAGAAGTGTATTTGCTAGAGGCGCACAGTTGAGACAGGGCCTTGGCGGTGAGCAGCCTGACCCCTGCTCTCCTTTCCAGCCCCCTGTGCTCCTGTGCTGCCCTCCTCTGCCTTCCATCCATGACCCGCTGTGGAAGCGTACCATGCTGTTCCCTTCCTGTGTTCAGTCTCCAGCAGTCTTGCACTCTGCTCACCTGGTTTCATATGACAAATAGCTCCTATCTCACCTGTTAATGCTTCCCTAACTCACTCCAAGCTGGAGCCTCCTCTGCCAGCATTGCCAGCATCCTTCCATCATTGATCTTCCAAACTGTGTAATCAATTGTTGATTTGTCTCTGTCTTATCACTGCCTTCAACAATCAAGACTAAGCTTATCTCTTTGCCTGGCACCTAGTTGATGCCCAGTAATCAATTGTTAACTGAATGATGTATATAATCGAATGTTGGTTGGGTTGTCCAGAAGATGTTTGCATCAGATGCATCTACTCTATGAGTGGGATATTGAACTCAAAGTCCCCTGACTGTGAAAACAAGTTTTGACACTGCTGTTGCTCACCAACCACAGAGAATGTCTATTTACATGAGATTTTCCCTGATCACCATGACTCGCCTCTAATTCTTTAGTAATTCTTCTTTCTTCTAGACTCCTTTGTGTCCCTTACTCTCTGTACCACAGTTAACAGTGATGATATATCACAATAATAGTGACGCTTCATAGTGTGTGTGCCAGGCTTTGTAGAAAGAACTTTACTTACGTTATCTCATTAAACCTCACAACAACTCTAGGAAGCAAGTATTTTTATTCCCACTTTGAAGAAAGAGTACCAGGTAGCTTAAATAAGTTGTGTAAGTCACACGGCCAGGAAATGTAAGACTTGGAATTCAAAGCCCAGTTTGTTAAATTCCAAAAACCCATGTTCCTGCTCCCATTTTGTATTACTCATCTCTTCACTACTGGTTATTAATAGGGGCTTTTGATTTAGACACTGAGTTCAAATCCTGGCTTTCCCAGTTATGACCTTGGACAAATCACTTCCACTCCCTCTGCCTCAATTTCTTTATCTGTAAACTAGGGTTGTTGTGAGGATTCGGTGGACCAGTGTATATTAGGACTTAAAACAGTGCCGGGCATATAAAATGATAATGAAAATCATCATTATTATTATATAATAATATATATGCATTCGTGGCCCTTCAAATATTTACAGAGTGCCTGCTATATGCCAGACACCACTATTGTAGGTGCCAGAGATAACAGCAATAACCACAAGTCCTTGCTTTCGTGGAGCTTTTTGGAGGGAGCAGACAGACAATAAGTGAATAAATAGATACATACTATGTATTATGTGATATCTTATAATTTCTCATAATGAAATGCTATTTTAAAAATAAGCAATACTGGCTTATAGAGTGACACCAGTGAGTACTTACTTGTTTATAGACACACAGTGAGGCCACAATAGTTCAGCCGTCACAGAGTGTCTTCCTTCTACTTGGTAAGCTGGAGCAGTCAAGTTCCGTTCTAAAAGGTGGAGTTTCATATGTCCAGCTGCCGGGGTGACAGGTTTGCCTGACCTACACTCGGTATGAAGCAGTCATCCCTTGAATTAGTAGCAAAAAAACTGAATAATTGGGCTGAGATGGGTGGGCCTCAGGAAAACCGAAGAGAAAGAAGTCATAAATAGGCCAGAGGTCCCAGCCTATGAGTCAGTAGCTCTACCCTATTTCCCTGTGTTAGTCTGTAATATGGGATAAGTGTTCCAGGAAGATCAGAAGAAAGGTCTGGCCAGTCTTTCACCTAAGGACAGAGTCAGCCCGAATATCTTGTCAAGTAAGCCTAGGAGATCTCCTGATAGCCTTAGCTCCCTGCGGGAGCCTGAACCCAGACAATACGGTGGTCATGTGAAGCGTTCTACTGATTTCCGCAAGAGCACTCTACTGATTAAAAAGATTAGCTTTAGAGCCCAAGAAACAGGGTTTCTATTTCCTTCCTTGCTTGTTTTTGTGGTCTTGATAAAGTCATTAACTTGTTGGAGCCTTGGTTTCCTTGTCTGTTAAATGGGGCTTAATAATTCTTTCTTCATAAGCTTGTTTAGATGATTAATTAAGTTAGCACGTCTAAAGATCCCAATTCAGGTTCTGGTACATAGTAGGCAATTCATAAAGGAGGATTTGAGATGGTTCAGTTCACACAGTGTATGCATTTTATATTGGTCATTTATTTCAGGGCTCACAGAGATTTAGATTGACATATAAGCACTACTTCCCATTCCATAGCTTTTAAAAAGGACAGCAGATCATCTCAAAACCGAGGCTGTATCATCTCAAAAAGGATTGTAGATACCAAGGCAAAATAAGATTGGGTTTGCTCCAAATCAGTATGACAGAGGCTGAAACAACCCGTCTCTATCACAGAACTGTGTTGCCATCTTCCATGGCACACACAGACTATGGGGTCACAGACCCTTAGAGGCCTGAGGCTCTGTGAAGAAAATCAAATGATGAAAGAGCTTTGGTGCCTGAAATCCTGTGAGGGTTGGAGTTCAATTCTTTCTTCTAAGATGTTAGAGTATTTACTTTTGAATGTGGGGTGAGGGGAAAGAATGCTTTAATTATTTAATAGGTCCAAAATACTCAGGGAAGAACTTATTATTAACTGGAATTGTAAGTAAACCTACTTGATGCTCCAGTGTTAGCCACTAGAAAGCATTAGTATTAGAATATAGATATAAACCTTTAATGTATTTTATCTCTTCTCACCATTGTGCATACTAGTCCATAAAATTAGATTAAAATTTTGAGAGGAATTTATTCTCATCCCAAAGCTTCTTTGCTTTCACTAGCAATATGTACACATAAATTTACATTTAAAACAAAACAAAACTGTCCAGCAAACACAGGTAAGAATATAATAATTTCCAAGAATTTGGTGCACACTTTTTGTGTAGCGCTCTGGATGAAGCCCTAAATATTTTCTCTCCTACAGCTAGCGGCATGCTGGTGTTGTGATGCTCCCAGAATTTATTTGACCCCATTGACCACTAGCTGACATTTGTTTTGATCTTGATGCTACACTTGTCAAAAATAAACAGAACAGAAGAAATGAAGAAAAGGTTTAAGAAAATGACTTTAAAATATACAACTTATGTTCCTCCGCATTCCCAGAGCTTGATGAGGTGGGAAGGAGGAAGCTTCTTCCTATGTCACTGAGTGCTCTCCCTCTAAAGTCTCCTAGCACCCTGCACCTACCTCTGACCACTGCTACACTCAGTGGACATTGGTTGAATTAGTTCTGTGTACTGCATGCTGGGAACAAGAAGCCCACCGAGATTCAGGCTCTCCTCTCAAGGCGTTCTCCAGTTGGTGGGGAGACAGGCAGGTAGAAGGTGACTCAGAGTCGAGGCGTGAGTACCAGGACAAAGGAGGACGAATACCTGATGCTGTGTGGGGCAAGGGGACAGGCTCCAGGAAGTTCTGCAAAATGGCAGGGTTAGTTAGTTGGATGAAATGAGGGAAGGATTTTAGCGGGCACATATGCAAAGACACAGAAGGAGCATGCTTCAGATGTCCCATTATGGGACTTGCCTCATGGCATTTTGGAACTTGTTTATCTCCCAACACTGAATTCTTAGAAGACAGAGAGCAAGTGCCATGGAAGTCAATTAGTTAATAATAATAATACATTTAATCTTTGCCACATTCTTATGAACCCTGTCAATATTACTCTACCCACATGCCGCATGTTGTACTGAGAAAACTGAGAAAGCGTTAAATCATCTGTCTAAGCTCACACAGCTGCACAGGAGTCTGACCCTGGGCAGTCAGACACTAGTGCCTATGGTCTTACCTGTTGTGCCGTGTAATAGATACTTAATTAATATTTTAATGTATTTTAACCAAATGAATGACAAATAATTCCATGATTATTTATTTGTTTATTTAAAAGAAATAACATGCCAAGCATACCTAGGTCTAATACACCTCAGCAAAATTCTAAGCGCCCGCACTGGCTTTGACTGTGGCTTTGGCTCAGGTGACCTGTGGAAGGTCTCACGGGCGGAAATGTTCCGTGGGGTGCCTAACCTTGAGAGGGTACTGCAGACTGCCAGATTGAGACACAAAGCGAAGATGAACTGCGAGTTCAGGCCTGCAGCAGAGAAGATCGGAGGTGGAAGGAATGAAGAGATGAAGAAATGGAAGCTATAAAGATAGCCTTACCAGGAAAGTGGAAGAGCCCTGCCTTATAAATGCAGTCTTTGGGACCATTTGAAAGCATTTGAGGGAGACAATAATGATAAGGCAATATTGCTTTAAAAGGTTAAAGTGCTTCTGTTTTTAAATTGATTCTGAAGAGGAAAGATAAAAGAAAGCTTTATGGGAAGAGCAAAGTAGTGGGAGACAACAAAGAAAGCAGATTTGGCTTTGGAAAACAGGTGAAAATTTAAGAGAGTCATCCACTCATTCATTTATGCTACCAACAAAATGTGGGGCAGTACTCTGCACCAGCTCTGCACCGGTCCCTGGGACTACAGCTGAGTTAAATCCCTGTCCTCTAGAACCTCACAGTCCAGTTACAAAGAAAGACAGGGAGCTGGAAAGCTTCAGTGCTGTGAGGTAAATGTCCCTAGCAGAAGCGGCACAAGAGAGCAATGAGAGGGAAGTGGGAAGGGGGGCATGCTAGGACTGATGGCAGGGACAGAAGATCTTTCCAGGCCAAGGGGAGTGCTTGTGCAGAGTGCCAAGGGAGTGAACACGGGGTGCCCTGGTTTGTCATCGCCAGCTGCAGAAGGCTGAGGAAGGATGTTCCCCGGATTGTGCTTTTTAGTGCTTAAAGGAACTTACAGTAGTAAAAGAAGAAGATGAGTATTAGTGATAGGAGGCATCATTTCAGATCCCAGCTATACCTTCTGTGGCTCCTTAACCCTTAGTTTGCTCATTATATAAAACACAGTCGATGGCAAGGGAGGACCCCACCCAGCTCTTAGGGTCTTCAGAAAGATTAAATGGGGTGACAAGTGTGAATGTGCTTGCAAAACCCTCGAGTCTGGCTCGTCATTTAATGAATTCTTACTTTGTAATTAAGGGTTTTGTGAGGGCTTTGTAAAGGTTAGTCTCATTTCTTCTGGGGAATAACACTCACTGTGTTATCTCAATACTTCCCATTACACTTCCCTGACTGCCCTGGAAGAGCCTCTTGCTGCAGCCTATCAGTGTAGCTGTTTGTCAGTGTCCACAGGATGAAAAGAGCAGTCCAGGTGAAGGGTGGAACAAGAACAGCCCCTGCCCTTCCGTTCCGAGAAGGTCCTTGTAGAAACCAGAAGTGGCTTCTGCTCTCAGTGCAGAGTGCACTGTGGCAGCATTCAGAAATTTTCCTTGAAAATATGAGGGTTTTCCTTGCGGAAAATCAGAAACAAAAATGACGTGGTGATTTACATTTGAAGTATATAACTTTAACCATTCACTGTGGAGAGTTTTTTGAAAGGGCAAAGGATACGAGAAATGATGTTTCTAAGGATCAAAAACTGGTATTTGTTATTCCTTTTTTTAGAGTTCACTTAAGCCTTCCATCTTTGCTGTGTATTTTCCTGTCTAATATTGTTGTAAGAACTTATTAGGGAATGTTTGTGAAGCACTGTGATGATGAAGGAAATAGCTACCGCCATAGGCGATGAGCAGTAATCTTTCCCAGCCTTCTTTTCTAGTTCAGAAATTAAATTCCAAGGTTAAACCTCACCAGCTCTGAGACTAGTCAACTTTGCTACCTGCCGCATATTTTACTGGGCACATACCTTCAGAATGTTACAATTTGGATGACAGGAGTGAATGTGTGTTTACTGCCAGATGCCTTAAATTTGTTATTTTAAATCCATACAAGGCAGATGGAGTTGCTCACGTCTTTCAGGAAAGTAAATTTAAATTAAACTTCAGGGAATCTTAAATGGCCAAACCAAGCTCAAGGCTAGAGTTTTCAAACCCAGGTCAAATGAACTCCAAACTTTCTCTTCTTTCCATTACACCATGTAGAATTTTGAATTAAGATCTTTCCAGTAGCCTGCATTTATCTGCCAGTATATCATGAATAATAGCGGATACACTGGCTAGATGGTTTTAATCAGATTAGATGATTTACTTTTTCTAAGACTACAGAGTGGTATTTTACGCCGATAGGTTTTTCTTCAGACTTGGGGTTTAAGAAAGGGCATACAATTTGGTTTCAGACTTGGTTCAAGTTTCATTTCTGGCTGAGTGTCAGTAGATTCTTCCTGAAGCCTCATTTCTCCGTCGTGTGTAGATTGACCACACTTTCAAATCTTTAAACAGAAGAAATGACGATACCCACTTTGCAAAGTTGTATGAAATTTAAATGAAGCAGCGCACATAAAGACACGACCACACTTTCAAATCTTTAAACAGAAGAAATGACGATACCCACTTTGCAAAGTTGTATGAAATTTAAATGAAGCAGCGCACATAAAGACACCCACCACCATTATTATGTGCTCACTGTTGGTAGCATTGGAAGGAGTTAATGATAATTTCTTGCCAAAACATTTTCCTATGTAACACAAAAGCACTTTTTAATCAGCGTTACAACAGGAACTCCATGTTCTGGGCATTGACTTTGCTAGGCCTCTATATATACTTCTCTGTTACTGCATTTTTATGACATTATATGTTAATTACTCATTGACTTATTTATTTACAGACAGGAAACTTTTCTATCATATTTCTGGCACTCAACGTAGTGGTTTCTGGCCCATCTTAGGAACTGATTCATGTCATGGAACTCAGCTTGGCTCTTGTTCCTTGGTACTGCTTTTCCTCTTCCTTTGCAAGCTAACTTCAGTTGTGGGGAGGGCTGTTCAGATGAAACACTGTATTATAATCATTAAATTTGGCTATTACTTACTTTAAAATATGACTGTAACTAGAAAAACTCGAGGTTGCTCCAGTTTGACAACAGATGATTTGGCGTGTTTGTTAGCCTTTTGCTTTTTAAAAAAGCAAATTGCTGGGATAAAAAGAATATATCAAGAGTTTGGAGAGTTTATCAAGTAAAATTTACTTTGTATCTATGATTGGAAGGGACAAGATACCCTATTTAAAGAAGTAAACTTTTTTTAATACCTTAGTTTCGTATACACATAGTATATCCAAATTATTCTTGAGGACGTAGTAAATTAGTCCTAAAAGAGCCTTATCTGAGAGTTATATATTATGCCGTTTTAATTACGATACAAGGTAATATTTTTGGAATTTCACATGTCTTTTTAAGATCTTATTTCTGGATTTTAAAATGCCTGTTTGACTTGCTCAGTTAGTGAGACTTCAAAAGCATATTTTGAAAAGGGCAAAAGATTGTTAAAACAAAAGTATAAACTTATTTATTCTGTTATAATCTAAAATTCAATTTTTATGAAGCAAATCATAAAATACATATAGTAGATTTTTAAAAACAGGAATAGTGAGGAAGTCAAGGTAAAGGAAAATTAAGAGAATAAAAATATAAAGTCAGAGGCAAGGTTCATATTTCTTTAAACGTTTACACTGAGGTCCTCTGCTCCTCACATACAAGGGCTACAATCTGGTGCTCATTTTCCTAACAATGTTACAAAGAGAGAATCCAAAGAATTACTAGATTCAGTGTCCATAAAACAAAAGCAAATCTGTCACACAGGACAGAGAATATTAGTTCATTGTAGCAATAAAGAATCTGACTCAAAGCAGACAGAAATATTCTGATAATTGTGTGTGTGTGTGGTTTTTTTTTTCTACTTTGCTTCTTGGTCATGAGGTTTTTAATAAATAATGTATTAGCAAGATCTCCATATGCAGGAAAAGGGGGTGGGGTGGGGAGAAGAGGCTTAAAAAGAATGGTGTAGAATGCTGCCTGACTGTGTCATACATTCACAAGATGTCCTTGAAGATGGAGCACAGAACAGAGATCAGGGAAATTTTGGCAGCTGCAGTTGGGAAAATAAATGGCTGTTGTGTGATTGGGCAGATCCTGAAAGCAGGCTCCTGCTCAAACCATGTAATTAAGAAAAGTGGGAGCTTTTGTCCAAGTGCAGAATGTTCATAATATCAGAGTTTGTCAGCAGGAGCTTTTAGAACGGATCAGTACTTTTCATCTCTGATCCAGAGCATGGTTTTCTTATAAATCATCTTCTCTCCTAGCTGTCCTCATGAAGGTTGCTGCCAGGCGATAAGACAGATTTAAGATTGTAACCTTGCTAATTCACAGTGATTTAGGTGAAGGGAAGCCCAAACCAGAGACTATTTTATGAAATGTGATTTTTATTCATTTGGGCTCCCTGTGTCCTCTACTGTAGGAACAAACAGAGTGTGGCCAAGGAGAGATTCTATCCTGCAGGATAACTCTGGGAAGGAAAAAGAATCATTTTCAATACCGTAGCTCCAAACTGGTTTGGAGGATGTCACATTTTCTTTCTTTTCAAGTAACTTCCTTTTAGATTATAAAATTGCCATATTCTCACTTTAAAAAAAGACAAAAAGTTGGAAAATAATGATGGAGACAAGCATAACAATCACCTGTAATCCTACCATTTATTGTTAACATTTTTTATTTTTTCCTCCTACTCTATGTATGTTTATATAATTGAGATAATCAGTCCTTTATTTTACTTCTTTTTCTACATTGTTCACACAGGAGTTCTCATGTTATAAAACCCATTATAAATATAATTTTAACATTTGTAGAATACTGTTATCAGACAACTATACAGCAGGTTATTTAACCGCCAGCCGTCTCTCGTCAGGCACTTCTTCTTGGTGGGGGCGGTGCTGGGGATCCAACGCAGGGCCTTGTGCTTGCTAGGCAAGCACTCTACCACTTGAGCTAAACCCCCAAACCCCTGTCAGGCACTTTTGGTCTACAGAATTTGGAGTTCTTTTCTGAGTTTCAGAATAGATCATTGGGTCCAAGAATAGGAACATAAAATACAGAAAGGTTGTACCAGTTTCTGTTTCCACTGATAATAAGAAAGACCATTTCATTGCACTTAAAGCTTGACAATTGCAAATCTTGAACTACTCTTTTTTGTGTAAACACATTGCCCACAAATAATTCAAGGACACACTCTGCCAACCCAGATCCGAGTTCTCGCAAACACCAACTTGGTGAAATTTACTTTTATTCCTGCCCTGTTCTACCTTCCCAGAAAATTTCCAAGGGGAATGGTGTTCAATCTGCTTTTAGAGGTAGTTTGAGGATGAACGTTCTCTTATTAAGTCAAAAGTCCTTTTCTTCTAATAGTTTTCTCAAAAAAAAAAAAAGAAAGAAAAGAAAAAAGTGAAAGAAAAAAAGGTGGTGAAAGGGGAAACCTACAAAGTTTTGAGTGTGATAAAGCAATTTTCAAATTTAAAATTACCCTACCAGAGTGATGTTCAGGATCTTTTCACTAATGAATGTGTAGATAGACTATGGGGATGTGTCAGTTGTCTATGGTTATAATTTCCCATGGTTGCTTATACATACAATGAGGTGCTGAGAACTGTTTTATTTCAATCAATATCCTTAGCTTCAGAATGCCCCAAATATCCTCTCTCTTTTGAACTGCACAATTGGAAGAGCCATGCTCATTATACAGGTCCTCTCGAAAAAGAGAAGGTTGCTTGACACAGATTTTTCTAGGTACGGTTCTAACTCCCTCTACTCCCCTTCACTCTCCTCGTTGTCCTCACTCCAGTCATGTGAAGAAAACAAGCATAAATAAAATATATTCTACATAGATTTCTGAAAATTTTTATCTGAGTGTACATATAAAACTTAAATTTAGAGACATGTTTGCATTTTACAGCTAAATCTCAGAGTTTGCTCACACTCTGAGCTACAAGCCAGACATTTTATGAATATATAATACTTATGTTTACTTTAATTGTGTCATTGGCTATTGCTTATGCATTTAATCAGAAGATAAATCTGACTTAATCAGTCTGTGGGCAGTTTTTCAAATGATTCATTAACACTCTTTGTATGGAAGATGAAGATAACATATTTACTATCAGAACTGGTCCCCATCCCAACAGGTAGCCATAGCTTATCATTAGGCATTTTGGTTATTTTATCCACATTAAATATTCAGGGTTCAGAAGAAATTAGGGGATGGGATGTAAGGAATTGATTTCCAGTTTCTTTAGTTAGACAAAATATTTGTGCAGGAAGCCTTGGCTTGCCCATAAAATTGTATTTAAATTAAAATGAAAGTATTTGTCTTTTTCAAATATGGCTCTTAAAAAGAAAGCGTATTGGCAATTTCAGATTGTTTTTGTTTATTGGTCATTTTAGAAAAGAGGACTGAAATGTAAGGTAAGGAAAGATTTGCTCATCTTTATAAGGAACTGAATGATCAAGCTGTCTCTCAGCTCTGGACAGTTTATGGAAAAGTCTGTTAAACCAACCAGGAAGCCGGGTGTGGTGGCATATGCAACCTCAGCACTCTGAGAGGCTGAAGCAGGAGGATTGCAATATAATGATTTAGTAAGACCCCGTCTTAAAACAATAAATAAAGAATGGTCTGGGGATGTAGCAGAGACCCTGGATTCAATCCCCAGTACCCCTCAAAACGAAAAACAACCAACAAAAAACCAGCCTGGGAGTTTTACTGTTTTACCAGGATTGCACCAAGATGGACACACCAGCACATCCTCTTAAGGCCAGACCAAAACACTGAAGAAACACTGTAAAACGTAAAGGAAGCCAGTATTTATTTAGGAGAGAAAATGTGCATGGTATATCAGCGGAAGAAGATTAAAAACTTGGATTCCTGTGAATTTGAGAATAATGCCTAAGAGAAATTAAATTTTGATTATGCTTTTCATATCCGTGCTGGCCCTGCTATTTTAAGTATTAATGCCTCTTGTTCTCTCTAGCGACTGCTGATTTTTTAAAAGCTCCAACTACCTCCACTGAGAATACTTTCGGCATGCCTGGTGTTCATCTTCAGTGAATAAAAAGCTGTTTCAAAGGAGGGATGCCTCAAGCTTCCCTCCTTGTTGCAAACAGCCATTTGTTTAGGGTGGAGGCACTTAGACTGGGAATGGCACTGTTGGCTCCACATCAGAATGGCAGGAGTGGTCTGAGTGTGTTCAACTTGTGTGCTGTGGGCAAGGCGGGGCATTATTGGAAACACTCTGGAGGTGGGTTGCTGATAGTTGCTGAAAGTAAAGGGGTGTTATACAGTTGATTTTAATGAAGTGTTCACGTGCTGCACTCCTCTGCCATCCTCCCAGCTGGAATTCGGTCCCTATATGAGCAGGGACCGAATTAGTTTTGTTCCCCGGTTCCTAGAACAATGCCTGGGCCCGTAACAGCATTCGGTAAACTAGTGCTGAATTGTATACACTTGATTTCAGGAGATGCTGAGAATTTATTACCACCTAACTTCCTAGAGTAAATAGGTTTTTCGGGTTATTTGTGTATCTGCCCAAAGGTATTATTAAGCTGTCAGAGTGTTTTCCCCGGTTGATATTAATTTTTTTGACTAGAATTTTCTTGTTACCTGCCAACAGAATCTACAGAAACTTGGTATGAGTGGTCTGAGAGACTAGAGGGTGATCTTCAGCCGGGATCCCCAGCCCCAGTGGTCTTTGTGAGTCATTGCCTGTACTTTGGTTGGAGTGGTAGCATTCCCTAGATTCCTATTCCTAGGTGATCAGATCATCAATCTCAGCTCTTCCTCTTGGGCCCTATTAATAACATGTGTCTCCTTCAAAGCTGAAGCATAACAGGGAAAGTGTTGCATTTAGAAAAAAAAATATGAACCTGAAGAGACTGCAGCAAATGAAAGCCTCTGGGTAAAAAACAAAGGGAGAGTGGGGAGTTTATGAGCTGATGAAAGAAACTTTAAAGAAATATGAAATTGGGGAGCTAGATGGACATTTTTAGAATCTTTCAAGGAGCAAGAAAAGAAGTGAGGAATTATTCCTAAAAACAATGTCTGTCTTCAGGAACACAGAACGTGCTGTGTAATTTTCTAACTTTGGGGATATGTTTTTTGGGCTTTCAAAAGGCAGGTGCAATACAATAGTCAGGGCCATTCCACCGCAGTCTAACATACTGTATGTCAGAATTTTATAAGGGTTAAGTGGGAAATGCCTACAAAGAGAATTAGAACTTTTATTTTTGTTCTCATGAATAATTTAAATCTATTTCTTTAATGGTTTGATTCAGTGACTGCCCTTGGTAAACATTATTCTTCATACTGTTGGGAACACTTGTTCTGTTATATAAGGGTTAGGTTTATATATAAATTTCAAAAGTCCTTCCAACATGGTAAAAGAAAACATCTGTAAATATCATTAAAATATTTACTAAGATATATGTATGTCTCAGTTGTACACACCTGAGACAGTCTGCAGCCCGTTCCTTTCTAGTTTCTGGGATTGCTGACATTTAAAGGAGTTTAAATGTTTAAAGAGGAGAGTATTTTGGAAAGAAGCATTGTATTCCCGTGACCTTCAGTGGTTCTTTCCTCCTGATCCTTTTGTATAAATTGAACAGTGAAACCAGAAAATCATCTCCACCAGAAAACCCCCTGAACCGGAAGCTGAGGGCTGCTGAGAGCATGGGACCGGCATATGATGGCCTGCACTGGGCTCTCGGATGATGAATGATAGTGGTGACTTTTACATCAGTACAGGCTCCTGATGTAAAGTTTTTTCTCATAGTGTCTCCTGCTTATAGAACAAGGCTTGACAGTTGGTAGGTTCTGGGTAAATAACTGTCAAATGAATGACAGTCCTTGCTTGTCCAGTACTCACTGGCTCCCTCAAACAACTGCGTGAAATACAAGCCAATAAAGTATTGATATCATCCCCATTTTACGTTTAACAAAAAAGAATAGAACAGGTAAACAACCAGGCACTTATTGACCACTTACTTAATGTCAGGCATACATTTAAGTATTATTTCAACTGCAGATTTAAAAATAATTTTTGTTGTGGTAAAATACATAGGGGATGAAATTTTTCATCTTAATTCTCTTAAGTGTACACTTCAGTGGTATTTAAGTACGTTCATATTGTTGTGCAACCATCACCATTGTCTATCTCCAGAATTCTTTTCATCTTGCAAATCTGAAGCTCTATCACCCACTAAACAATAATTCTCCATTGCTCCCACCCCCAGCCCTGGCATCCACAATTCTACTTTTTATCTCTATTTCAGATTCATTCAAGCAGGAGGGTTGAGCCTTTGGCCGGCATGGTGTCCTTAGAAAACTAACTGAATGCATTGGCCCTTTCTCCCCAGAAAATCTAATCTATTTTCTCCATATTGAAAGCCCAAAATTAATCCTTCCCATTTAAGCCTGTGACATTTTTGGAGAAAATTCTCCAATTAACATTCTTTTTACTTCTTGATAGAAAAGTTTAGAACTCTGCCTCATCTTATCTTTTCCACTTACTCACTGTGTCTACCTCACTCTTCATACCAAGGCGGTGAGAACTGTTCAGCATAGCGCCCATCACCCTCATGGGGCTGGGGATACCCGGGCTCCATCTCAGTTAATCTCACAGACCCAGACCTAGCTGTAGTGAAAATAAACACTTTTTACATGACCTGGCATGTTCAGGAAGTATTTACAGGTGCCATGAGTGAACATAAAGACCCTAGACTGTGACAAGCAGGTGCCGGGAAGAGCAGAGAGGGCTGCACCCGCTCCATGCCCTGAGAAAGGCTAGTGCCGGCTCTGCTCCTTACCTCCCTCTGCAGAGATAAAAGACCCCGTTGGTGATCTGGCAGCTGTGCCTCTGAGGCCTTCCCTCTTGCTTTTGTTGTACATTTCGCAGAAAAGGGTGCTGGGAGGGGTGAGGTTAATGTGTTGAGTATGAGTAATTAGTCATTCAAACCATCGACATTTGCAGTGACAGGATTTGAGTGCCTACGTTATTGTGCACTGCTCTAATAGTTTATCCCTGAAAATTTCTGCCTGTATAATGTTTCTTAAAATATATCACGGGAACATAAAAGATTTAATGTAGTGCTTTGTACAACGATTAGAGTTTGAAATCAACTGAACCTCCTCAATGCTCTATCCTGGATTCTGACTGCAATTCTGTCGCTTAACTGCCATTCTGAAGATGGAAGGAGGACAAGTCAGGGGTTTGGAACCTGGTCAGCTGCAGAGCTGGCTGTGAGACCCACACTGAATGTTTTGTTAAAGTACATTTGCACAGTTGAGGAACTGATATATTTATTTGCACTGAAAATTGGACTGTGAAATTACCACAGGTGTTATCCCAAGGACGCAAGTGTTCTGATTTTGCTGAGCCAGCCTCCGCTATTGGAGGATATGCTTCTCATCAACATGCATCTTCTCTCCCTCTGATCTGTTTTCACATGGAGAGAATGCCGGTGTTCTTTCTTTAAGATCTATCCTGTAACCTTAAAATGCTATGGTTTTGTGTTCATGCATTCAATATCTTTACCTCTTTGCAGAGTCTCTTATTTTCCAGGTTATGTTTTAAAATACTCTTGATTCATTCACATGTCAGTTGATGCTGACATTTTACATTTTTGATGATTTGCTTTAGCCTTTATTGCATCCTGGGATGTATCATTAAGACCAGTGAGGGGTCTTATTACATGATGTGCATTAACGTATTTGTAACTGTTTCTCAACTTTCAGACTGAAGAGTTTTATGAGAAAATTCCCTCTGTGTCTATGTTTATTTTATCAGTTCTTTCTGGATACACAAATTTATAGCTGTGGTTGGTTGAAGTAGCTCAGTGGTGAACAGTGCATCTTGTGGCACCTTTTCAAAGATTCGAGCCCAATTGGGATTGCCTAATCTATTAATAGGGCTCTACTCCAAGAATCAACATAAATTAGGAACTCCACGTAGGCTACAAAGAGATCTAGAAAGCCAGTGGGGGAATGGAAACTAGTTTGCTGCGGCCTTGGTACTTCCTAAGCCTTTCTGGAACAGGTAAACCTGTAAGATGTTCACGTGGGCAAGTGCAGGCTTTCAGCAAATGTCTGTGAGGTAAGCATCCAGTGAACAAAAGTTGAACTGACTGCCATGTGACCTTGAACAGTTTTGATCCCGCAGAATCTCAGTATGCTTAGATGTGATGTACATTCTTCTACATAGCCCATCTTCTATCATTAGCACCAAAAAGATGCCTCAGTGCAGGATGTTTTCTAGGTTTCCGTGGAGCAGCTGGAGAGAGAGTTTACATGAGAAAGAGGGTAAGCAAGAAGGGGGTTCCTTAGACTGTGGGACTGGTTTTGTTGGGGAAGAGGGTGCTGCCATAAAATCACAATTCAGCAGTTGGGTAGCTCTGAGGTTCTGCCAGCCAGGCCTCCTAAA
The DNA here is from genome assembly GCA_004026905.1 of Hystrix cristata. NCBI lineage: Eukaryota > Metazoa > Chordata > Mammalia > Rodentia > Hystricidae > Hystrix > Hystrix cristata. The sequence continues at coordinate 22,095 of PVJO010002902.1, read as the reverse complement.
ATGACCAGATCTGATTTTCAAGTTCCTTACCGAGTTGCCACTGCTTCCTGTTTGTTGCCTGGACACCTAGCTCAGTGAAGCAGTGAGATGACACAGCAAGTGGAGGACCCGTGCAGGCCCAGGAGCCCAGCAGCTGGGCTGAGCAGAGACCTGCCTCCCACCCGGGAGTTGTGCCGGCGCTGTGTCCATAACATCGTCTCAAATCTGCCGGCTCCCGACTCTTTTCCCAGACCCTTTTGCCTTGAGGGCAGAGCAACTGGATAGGTGTTGCTGGGTGCGGTTTCTGTCAGTTCTGAGGAGAGCTTGAGTTAAGATTCTTCTCAGAAGCTTTTTGCTTTCTCCTTGCTGTCTGGACCAGCCTTCTGGAACCCTACAGTTGACCTGAAGCCAAGAAGAAAGGTCTGGTGATGTAAGAAGTGGAGCCACTTAAATTACTTACATGATGGTAAAGAACCTTAGACACTCCTCATCCTCCTCAATCTGCTTTATTTCCCTGGCTCTTCTCCAGACTTCATGTTTCTCATTTGGTTTCATTTCCCATTTGTGACCATCAAAAGAGGAAACACGGTAACACTTGCCCATGTGGGGCATGATGAGGAGTGACAGTTACGATGCGTCTGCGCACTTTGTGTTCTAGACATTTGATATGTATGAGCTCTCATCCTGAAGATAATGCCTCATGGCAAGCTTTATTCTGGTTTCACAGAAGAGGAAACTGAGGCTCAGAGTATTGAAATAACCTTCCTGAAATCATACTGCTAATAAGTGGTAGGACTAGAACTTTTAGGCAGTGTTTTTTTCACTCAAAAATGTGTTCCTTTTTTACTGCACCACTCCGCTTCAATGAAGAAATAAACAAAAACAGAACTTTAGCTGTCTGTGAACACTGATGAGGATGTGGACTAACTGGAATTTTCATTTCCTGCTGGTGGGAGTATAACTGGTACAACCACTTTAAAAAACATTTGGTACTACCTACTAAAGCTGAACATACATATACCCTATGATTCAAAAAAAATCCCGAACAGAAATGGGTGTGTCTGTGTATCAAAAGTCCTGTGCAAAATGCTCATAGCCACAATATCTATAATAGCTCAAAACTGGTAACAATTCAGATGTCCAAAAGAGAAATGATGCACTATTTCCATACAGTGGAACTCTCTATAACAGTGAAGAAGAGTTTGTTTCCTACACGTAACAACATAGTTGCCACTTCAGACATGTTGGGAAAAGCACAAAAGTATATATACTATGAGCCTTTGTATATAAAGTTCAAAAATAGGTAAAATAAAAGTATGGCTTGGAAACCAGAATAGGGGTCATTTGGTGGGCACAGGGGATGTGTAAATGGCAAAGGAGGGGACCAGAGGAAGATTTCTGTGGTCATGTTGTGAAGAGTGGTTACTCAGGTGTGAGTTGTATTTGTTTTATAAACATTCTTTGAGTTGTCGTCTTTTTTATGTATTTTACTACATGTATGTTGTAGTCAGTGCTTACCCCACAAAAAAATTTTCTGACCAGCCGAATGGTAATAATGGAAGCTACAAGTTATCAGATATCTGCCACACCTTGGTCTCCTAGTTTATAAAATGTAGAGAATTTTAGAATATGCCTCACTGCCATCCTGCAAGGAGTCATCAGTAAAACTTATATCAGGTGATCGGCAGAGTAACTTTATTAAATACCTGATTGTGGTTATGTTGTCACTGTACATATATCATCTCACTGGATCCTTCTCACCATTTTGCAAAAAGCAGGTGGCATTATTCCCATTTTTCAAATGAGGAAAACTGAGGCTCCTAGAGTTTATATCTCTTGCCAGATGCCACACAGCTGCTGAGCGACAGCATGATTTCATTCCTAAGGAGTTGATGATCTGCTTCAGAGGGGACAGAATCCCTGTCATAGTAGGCGAGCAGGGGACAATAATAAGATAAGGTGGAAGAGGAGGACTGATGGGTTGCATGCAGAGCCAGGAAACCTGAGTGTGGGCCCAGACTCTGCCCCACTTTCTGGTGGTAAGAAAGTTACTGGACCTCATCTCAAACATGAGAACATTAAACTAGACTTTATTCCCTTACGAGCCTCCTGGCTCTTTAGTGATTTTCCACTTTTGTCATCTCATACAGGTCATCTTTAGGAGGTGACTCTATGAGCTTAAACCCATTTTCCATTTAAAATCCTACTCTAGCATTATCTTCATGGTGTTTTCCCTGAATCCCCCATTCTATACGCAGGAAGAACACTTCCCCTTCTACATCCCAGTTGTTCATCTGTGTCCTAGGTAGACTAAAAGCTCCCTGAAGATAAGGACTCTTACTCATTTTTTTTTTTAATCTCCTTGCATGCTGCCTGGGACAGTTCACACATGTTAGAAAATCTTTGTTTAATTAAATACATAAATTTAAAGAAAGTCCTTTTGGAGGAATGCACCAAGAGGACAGCCTTGGGCAGTGCTGGTCCTCAGGTGAAGACCTGGAGAGAACTTTTGTGTTTTGTTCCATTAGAGATATGGGAGAAACAGTAACAGAATGGCTGGGTTAAAAATCTTTAGATGGCTTTGCAGCTCCCCAGCATGTACTTATAAAATCAGAAGTTGGATCAGCGTTTAAGTATCAATGAAAATCTAAACCCTTCCCACGTGGAACAGCCCCACTTAATTTAATGTCGTTTTACTTTATGAGATAGTTAATAAACAGGTACTGTATTTGATCTTGTGAGTATAGCCCTCTATATTTAGCTTTTTCAGCTTTAATGGAACTATAATTTTAATCATGATTATTACTTTACATTTTAATTATAATTTGGTGTGGCTTAAGTATACATTTCTGAGAGTGATTGTGTAATGAAAACAGGAATTAGCTTTTCATTAACAAAATAATGGGAGAGTTCCCACTGCATTCTAGTCTGTGTTCAAAATCTAAAGGCTGGCCTAAAAATAGCAAGAGGAGTTTAACATTTTGGTTAAAAACGTGCTTCTAAATTGGCTGTGTTCACAACCCAGTCTCTTTTGCTCCATCTTGCTTCATCTTGTTCTCTTTCTTTTCAAAAAAGTAAAATAAAATCTTAAAAGAAAATTTGTGTCTTTGAGATTTCAAAAGAATTCTTTGTAATATTTTTTTTTTAATTTAGATAATTAGCACCATGGAGCCTCAGGTGTCAAATGGCCCAACATCCAATACAAGCAATGGACCCTCCAGCAACAACAGAAACTGTCCGTCTCCCATGCAGACAGGGGCAGCCACAGATGACAGCAAAACCAACCTCATCGTCAACTATTTACCCCAAAATATGACCCAAGAGGAGTTCAGGAGTCTCTTTGGTAGCATTGGTGAAATAGAATCCTGCAAACTCGTGAGAGACAAAATTACAGGTATGCCCTTCTTCGATATTCTAGGCATGGATATGTGGTCCTTGGCAGAAATGCACACACATGACTATTGCGCAAAGTGTCTGCTTCGTGTGTTCCACATGCAAGCATGTCATGGCTACACAGTCACAAACTCACACTATATACATCTATGTACACCACATAAAATCATGTGTTGGACTGTAAGACTAGGAAGCAGATGAAGATTTTGGAGTTCCTTCACCTTTAGGTGAAAGGATGCTCTGGTTTTATCCTCTTTTATTGTTAATGAGCCATCTGTTCCCTTTGCTCTGTAGTTCCCAGTTCTATCCTCTGCCCGCCCTGTACTCCACACTAGTTTTTAGTCATTTCTTTCCCTCCCAAACATTTGGTTTGTGTGTGTCCAATTTTCTTCCATGCGTTGAGGCAAGTACTTTAAAGAGGCCCAAGGTGGACTTGTGGAAGGGTGACACAGCTGCTTATTGTCCCTGGGGAGAGATAGGCCCTTGGGAGAGCAGACTATCTGCAGTAGAAGAGAGATGCTTAATGAAGCTCTGCCTGCAAGATACTTTTTATTGTTTGTTTTGAAGATATTCTTTGAGAAGATAGGGGCTTTTTACTTGATAGTGAAGTAATACCTACAATTTTGTTACTTGTGATTTTTACATTTTGATTTTTTCCTAATCGACAGTTGTTCATTGAGGATCTAATGTTTGCCAGCCAGTGATACTGTAATTCTTTTGGGAGAAGTTTCCCTGTAATTTTATAGAAACTGAAAATGTTTTCTCAGAAAAATATTGGACTACACAATATTAGACTACACAATATTGGACTCTCTGATCCCTGCCCCTAAAATCATTCACCTCAGCTTTGAGCACTTGTCAGTTGAGAGTGTTGACTTTAATTCCCCTTTGCTTGGGCAGTTTCACTGACAAGGAACTGGCTAAACTTCTCAGAAGCTCTATGATTAAAATAAGGAGACATATCACCTTGATTTCAAATCAGACACTACAATGTCTGTGTGTGCGCAGAGCTATGTACATTTCCCATTCTCATAATTCACATGTAAATTTGTCCCCGTATAAATTAAGCACTTCGCAACATCATAAAACTGAAATAGCAGTGCTACTTTCTGTAACGTAAGTCATATAACCATCTGAACAATTTCCTCATTGTAAAATCAGAAAATACTTCCAAGGATGTGTTGTAAGGAGGAAATGAGAGACTGGCCATATAGCACCTAGCACGATGTCCTTGGATAAAAGTCTTCCAATAAATGGAGGACATCATTATTATAGATACAGCTGGTGTGCTTTAAGGAAAGTCGCCAGAACAGAAAAATATTAAGGTTTTCTAATAGGACAGGCTCTCATGATCTTATCCCAGCAGTGGATCATTTACACTTTAGCAGAATTGCCTATACTTTCAGAAACTCTTGTTTAGATTCCTGAATGATCTTTCTATAATAGAATGATAATTCAAACCAAATTAAAACCAGTTAACCATATGATTCTTCCTCCCACTCCTATATAGAAAGTATATTTTTGGTTTAGCCTCACCTTCTAAATAGGGATTCTGCCAGCTATGTTAGGGAATATTATTAATCACCTTTTCAGAAGAGTTCCCTTAGAATGGTAGTGAGATTTTTGAGGAGTACTGATTCATGGTGTTGTTCCTTGTTTTCTAAAGACACATGTTTAAACAAGCAGATTCCTTTACTGAAAGAATGCTAATTTGGTAGTTCACCGAGCGGGTTTGAATAGGAGTGACAGCTTCAGAGACAGCCTTTAATTTGGTATACAAAACCAAAATTGTCAACTTTGGTTTGTTTAGCACCCTTTCCAGCACACACAGAGGCATACAGTAGCATCTGAGCTTAAAGAAGAAGCTTATGGGTTGAAAGCTGAACTACAATTCAGGCATAAATTTATAATTATGCAATTTTTTTAATTCATGCAAAATTTTTTTTCTTATTTGTAGAGAACTTATGGGAATGAAGCAGAGAAGCATAGACTAGAGATATTTGCCCTCATTTGGTAGCAGTGTTTAATAAAAGTAGAACTTGTGGTTGTAAAGAGTGCTTATTAAATTCTTCATTTACACTACCTAATTAATTCTAGCATTTTAAATTAACAGTGAAACTGGTCCCTGCTGTACCATTCCATAGATGCAGCATATTTCCTCTATCCACCCGTTGTTCAGGTTTAATTGGCTACACTAAAAGTCAGAGAAGGGGGGGTGTGCTGTGAGGACATGGGAAGGCGTGGGAATCGCTCTAGCAGAAGACCCTCTCAGGTGTGCTTTGGGAGTTAAGTCACAACACAGGATGAGAGAGGTGTGGTATCACACCAGGCAAGTGGAGAGGCTGCAGCTGGTGGTTCAGAAGTCGGGGTAAATGACATCATAGGTATTTTTGTTGCCCTGATTTTTAACATCCCTGCCCCCCTCTTTCCCTCCAACACCTCCTACAGATCTCAATGCATCTCAATTCTGTGAAGTTTACAAGGAGTTCTAAATATCCAGTGGGAGGATTGGGGGGTGGGAAGTGGCAAAGTGATAAGAATTCAAGATTAAGATTTTTCCAGCTCCCAAACCACTCCCTAAGAGAGTATAATGGATTCCTTTAGCAAGTTCTGGATTTCTATAAATTGAGATCCCTTGAGAGGAAGTGCCGCTGTTCCATTCCCAGCAGAATGGACTCACCCCTGGCTTTGGGTTATTGATGAATCCTCCACTTGAGAATACATAGAAGAAATTTGGGCACGGACTGAAGTGGTATAGTCCTGAGGAAATATAAGCCACCATTTAGCAAGCGCTTACTCTGTGCTCGGTGTTTGCTAATCACTGGGCGGATCATATTTCATTCAACACAGAGAACACCCTTCATTTTCTTAGTTGAGGAGACTCAAACTAAGTGAGGCTAAGTCACTTCTCCAGGCAGAACAGTTAATAGCAGGTAGTGGAGCTTGGAGGTCCCTCCTAGTTTTCAAAGGCATGGTTTTATTCCAAAGCATACACAAGGTGAAGGCTCCTGCTTAAACCTACACCTCACAACCCAGTGCAGCACTGTGATTCTCTGAGTAGAAGTTTCCTGTCATCCTCTGGAGAATCTGCCTAGTGCACCGTGGCTCCTGTGCATAAAGGGAAGCAAAGATAACAGTATTTGTCATCCACTGGGGACATAACTCAGCCTGCATCTTCCTTCAAGGTAGAGCCAAATTTACTTAAAATGCCAAGTTTAAGATTTCCTTCAGAGTGCTTTTGGGCATCTCTGCCCAATAATATTACTTATTAAGTAATATCCTCTCAGAATCCTTAGATTTTCATTTTCCAATTGGAAAAGGACTCTATCAGAGTGCTCTGGGCAGTAGGGAGAGAAAACACATATCCCAAGTGGCTTTTGTGTGTAGCTGTGGGTACAGGACGGCATTGGAGCCAGCTCCATTTTTTTCTCCTTCGTCTACCTGCAGCCTCTGCTGATGGAGAGGAAAGGAAGTAGCACGTGGCCCACAGTATTCCTGCAACCTAGAAACTCAGGCAAAGAAACCCAAATTCCGGGTAGAAATTACATTATTTCCATGAAACTTCAGATAATTGATATAGGTTCTTTGGTTTGGTTTTGGTTGTGTTTTATAAGCATTATTTGCCTCGCTGAATCCAAATTTCCATTTGATTATTATTTTAGGGAAGAAACCATATGGATTGGCCAGGACAGGATAAATTCTGGTGGCTCAGAGTGTGTCTTGAATCCAGCAGAGCTGGAGTGCTAAATTGTATGTTTATAACTGTCTATCTGTCTTGTTACCACCCCACTCCAAAAGGAATTTGAAAAGATGAAAAATCCCCAGAAAGAAAGAAATCAGCGTAAGACAATGAACAGTTTTGATCTGCCTATTTACATTTTGTGATTATTTGTATTGCAGTGGTAAAAAGAAATGAATTGCATTTTTCTTTGATGTCGCTCTCTGTGTTGCAGGCACTATGGTTTTTAAGAGTAGTTTTCTATCCATTTCAGGCAAGTGAGAGCTCTGAAGGAAGATTTTGAAGACAGGGCAGTCCAAACTCTACATTACTGATTCCAATACCGACTATATCGAGAGACCAGCACATAAACAGACAGTAATTCCTATGGGTGGTTGGGTAAGGTAGGGCCCTCGATAGATGGAACTATTGAGGAAAGCTGGAAAGATGGGTTTAGGATTTAGATAGAGGAAAGAAAGGCAAAGAAACGGAGCTAAATTCCAGTTGAAGAACAAAACATTTTGTGCTTTGCACAAAGAAAATAGAGCTGGAACGTGCATCTTGGGAAGCAGTAATCTAATGCGAAGCAACATGGCCAAATTTAATTAATCATGCCAAAAAATAATGTTGGTTAGAGTTACACCCAGTGGACAAAGATAATTTCTTAAACACTCATATTTTTAATCTCATCTCTGTTTTTTTTTTCCTTTAAAACACATGTCTTTGGCTTAATTAATATTATCATTCAGTGGAAAAAGCAGCACAAGGGAAAAGTATCAACTCTCCACTACTGTGGACATGAAGGTCGAATGCTTTGCCACCACCTTTGCATCGGGGTTTTCATATATAATTAAAGGAACCACCAGGTGTGGTGATACATGCCTGTAATCGCAGCACTCGGGAGGCTGAGGCAGGAGATTTGCCACAAGATTGAGGCCAGCTTGGGTTACATAGTGAATTCAAGGCTAGCCTGAACTACATAGCAAGACTCTGTCACTAAATAAATAAATGAATAATATAAAGGAACCAGTTTAGTTTTGATGTGGTGATACAGGGTAACTTCTGTTCTTTGTCAGATTTGTGAAAGTGTTAATAGTCCGGTACATCTCTCTCAGTAGGTGAGATGTGGGACATGGACCACAGTGGTGAGAGAATCTATTAGTTTCTGGGCCAGGAGACCTGTCACAGAGTACAAACCTATTCGGTGTAAGGGAGAGAGGAAAGGCAGATGGTTCTGGGTTATGTTACCTTCTGTGCTTTCAAGGAACTGGATTTGTAAGAACACTATGGAAATTTGGTTACTTCTGAGATAACCATATAAACAATAAGTGGCTCTGAAAATCCTAAAATATGGCAATGCTTTGAAGTTATTCTTAAAATGTGTAGTCAGCTGTAAGGTGAGTGTATTGGCATAATTTCTTGTAGCATATAGCAAAGACAAGAATAATAGCAGTGGCTTTGTACATTTTTGTGTGTCTTAACATGTGTTCTGGGCACTACATTAAATGCCTTAAATATAGTATGTCATTTAAATAGTAAGTCTGGATTTCTTGGAAAATTCTAAGAACAACCAGTGTTTGGGATGGGTATGTAGCTCACTGCTAGAGTGCTGGGCTTGTGTAAAGCCCTGAATTTGATCCACAGCACCACAAAAGGGAAAACAATACCCAATGCCTAATGAGCAGTTACTATGTGCTAAGCATTGCGCTGAGATCAGAAGATGGGGGTCTCACGTAATCTTCAAGAGTGCCATTTTACAGGTAAAAAAATGAAGTAACTTGCATAAGGTGACTTAGCTTCCAAGTATGAGAGTTAGGACTTGAACCCAGTGCTGTCTAACTAATTGTGAGTTAACCAACATAAACTTTATCTCTTGACAGTTTCCACCAAAATACTTAGCTGTGATTCCTTCCTCTTTATAAACCAATTCAGCTTGTATACCTGGGGAATGAAAACTTTTAGTACAGGAAAACATAACTAGAGGCAAAACACTTCTTGGAAAAGAGTACTCTATGCATTAAAAAAAAAGAGAACTACTTGAATTAAGCAGGTCACTGTTTTCCTAAGCTAGGAAGACAGATTTGGAATAGTTTTTAACTTCTGATTTTCTACCTTTTTGAAATACCTTTCGCTATATTTACCTTTTATATATTTCATAAGCACCATATTGAAATGGATGCTGCCTGAGATTTAAGCTTAGTTAAAACCCAGCTGCAATTAGGCATATCCAAGAGAATCCCAAGATATTGATGAGCTATATCAATATTTTTCTCCATGCACATCAGAGGGGTATTTGTTAGTGATGGGAAAAATAGAGAAAATAGTAGCATTTATCAGCATACTTTGCTCTGATTTGAAAAATATACTAGTGTAGTGTGATACATCTCCTGAATTCAGAGGAAAATTAGGCAGATTTGCATTCATCATTTTGTTTATCATTTCACTGCAGTCATACATATTCCACAAAGAAAAATAAAAGTTGTGATTTGTTCACTTAGGATGGGAGATTGATTGTTGTTGGGGGTGAGTGGAAATTTTCCAGGTGTGGAGATTTGGCAGCCTAATAGGGTTACAAAATAGGCAAATAGGGGTCTGCTTTATTAAGGGGAACTTGGAGAACATCAGAACATTAACTGCAGACAGTAAACCATGTAATCATTGTGCTTCTTATATACCTATCAAGGGCAATCAGAGACCTTCCATTCTTCCTAATTAGGACTTGGCAGTTGAGTGGAGCTGTAAGGTTTAGGGTTTGTGCAAGTACATTATGCATCTTTCGACACAGTTTTTCCCCAGGATGGCTATAGTGAGGATTACAGACCAGGTATGGTTTCGTTTTGCCTCCTGGCTATCTCTCCCTTCATCTTCCCTTCTAAAGCAGACTGTTCTGCCCTGCTTCCAAACTCGGATAACCGTAGGAAAGTATTCTCACATCCCAGGAGAGATGTCTCAAAGGATTTTTACCTAGGATGTGAATCAGGTCTGGGTATTTTAAGGCTTTTCTATTTCTGTGCTTTAGCTGACTGTTTGGTTCGTAAGACCAATTCCCTATTCACCCAGCTTCCTCTCCTTCCCCAACACACACACACACACACACACACACACACACACACACACACACACTTCACTCACTCACTCCTTCTTTGTAGAATGCATGGTTGATTGAGACTAGGAATTAAGCGGGAAGGTATGTCAAACTGAAATTTCCACACATTATCTAAAAGTGTAATTCATCAGCTTTCGGGTAGGAGGAAAGTGCTTTTTGAAATGTGTTAATGGGAAATTCATTTTTTTCTTGTCTTCTGAAGGGTGTGGTGCTGGCGATTTCTTTTATCACTCACCCCACTCCCCACCCTCATTCTGCATTTCCCTTACTGCTCGTTGGTGATGAACTCTATATGTGGCTTTATTCCTTATAAAAACTGAAGATCTTTAAGTTGCCTTTTCATTTTTGCTACAGTGCCAGAATTGAACTTTGATGGGAAGAGATATTCCCAGTTTGGAGAAAAGATAAAATTTAGATACAGACCATATATTTATATAAGGCTTTTACATTTTTAAAATATTTTCAATTGGCCAGTAGTATTTATTTAATGTCTACTCTCTCCGATCAAATAAATGTTATTCTCTTTCCTTCTGTCCCTTTAATCCTGTATCAGGGTTTGCGAGGAAGCCAAAAAAGATGAGACGTAGTTTGTGCTCACATTTTGCTATAGGGACAATGAGTGAGAGAAGCCAGGAGAAATTATAGGGCCCTCTATCACCCCTCAGATCTGGAAGGGACACCTTTGCTGTTTTGTTTTGTTCTTCACTAAGGCCTCATCTCACCTTTCCTGACCCTAACTCTTTAAGTCATTGGAAAGATACAAAAGAATATAGTGAGATTTGACATTTGATGGAATGCCTAATATGTCTCACCTGCAGTATTAGTGATTTTATCACGTGGAAGCTTTATATTTTGTATGATCAGTAATTATTACCCCATTTTGCAGATGAGGAAGCTAAACCCATAATTAGTCAGCTGGTAAGTGGGACTAGGTTTCTCTAACTACAAAGCCTGGGATCTTTCTATTATCTTACCAATCTGCCTCTGTGGAATGAAGATGAAGAGAGCATCAGCTATGAACATTCAAAGGAGAAAAAGATGCCAGTGGACTGGGGTGTTCAGAGCTAGTGTTGAAGAAGAGTGAGGCTTGAACTTGGCCTTGAACTTAGTAGAAATTAGATTGTTGATGAGTCCATGCTGAGGAAGCAGCTGACCAAGCTATGGAAACATTGTCGGGGAATGCACATTTGTGTCCACCCCCAAAATTTATATGTTGAAGTCCAGACTCCCAGTGTAAGTGTCTTTGGAAATAGGGCCGTTATAGAAGTAATTAAGGTTAAATATGGTTATAAACATGGGATTCAATAAGATTAGTATCCATATAAGAAGAGGAAGAAAGATCAGAACTCTCTCTTTCTACACGTACATATCAAGCCTGCAAGAGAGCCCTTACCAAAACCCAACCATGCTAGCACCCTGATCTCATCCCTCCAGCCTTAAGAACTGTGAGAAAATAAATTTATGTTATTTAAGCCAGCCAGTCCGGAATATTTTGTTATTGGGAACCCACACTGACTGATACAGACCTTGTAAAGGAACAGTGAATAGAACAGCCAGGAATATTCAATGGGGTGTTTGTACACTCTTTGTGTCAGTGAAATAACACTCTCAGAGAGGTAATGTAACTTATCCAAAGTCACAGCTAATAAGTGGTAGAGCCTGTGTTCCTGCTACTTTGTGGATAAATAATCCTACCTAACAAGAAAGAGGCTGACAGTTCACAGACTTCTCTCGACATCTGCGATCTGAGAATCATTGTCTCACTGAGTTCAGTGACTTTCTTAACATGTACTTCAGTTTCTTGCTGACATAAGTTTGATTTTCTGTCTGGCTCTTGTTTTATAGTTGAATGTCTAGTAAGATGCAAACCTCACTAACAAATAGTGGACACAGCTAGTTAGGGTAATAATTGTAATTCCTATAGCTGCTAATGTAATGTTTTCATTATCAAACATCTTGAATAAGACTAAGTTATTGTATTAGTGATATAAATATAAAATATATGCCGAGTAGTTGCAGACATTTGCCCTTCGTGTTTATTTTCAAAGCCTTTTATGTTCAGCGCTTCCTTTAACTTGTGGAAGTATCCAGTATAGGCACTATCCATACTCACTTTACAGATGAGGCCAGGACAGCCCAAAGACTTTAGGCAAGAAGACATACCATCTTATTTTCCTTCCTATTTCTTCCTCTTGCTTTTGTTTGCTTATTTCCTGTCCTGCCTTTTCTTGATGCCTTCTTATTTCCTTATATGCCCTCCACCTTGGTGCAAAATATATTTGAACTGGATCATAAAATAATATGGAAAATGGCAACCCATATCTATAATCCTAGCACTTAGAAGGCTGAAGCAGAAGGATTGCCACAAGTTTGAGGCCAGTCTGGCCTACATAATGAGTTCAAGACCAGCCTGAGCTACATAGTGAGACTCTCAAAAAACAAACAAAAAAAAGATAATGTGGAAAAGAACTAATATTAAATACCTCAAAAATGTTTTTCAAAAGAGATAGAAGTGGATGCAGAATGGTACAAGGAGACCAGAGGAAAATCAGTAAATTAAATGTGACTTGTCTGAGAGGTAACAGACCAGGTAGCCTCAGTTTTCTGTACATTAAGGGAAAATTGATGGTGACAACCTTTGTCCCTTTCTCAGTTGGTGACATGGAGCCCAGCCTCATCCTCGCACCTACCACCTTCACTGTAGCTCCTGCTCTGGTTATACAGGGCTTTGAGGGTGGAGACAGTTGCCAGCTATAACAGAAGATGGTGTACATAAAGTCTGAAATTACATACATGGAATTTTCTTTCTCCTTCTTACCTGGACCCATTTCGGATTGATTGGCTTGTTTTTGTTCATGGCCAGGGCAGACAGTAACACAGAGAAGCTGCCTGAGGGAAGTCCCTGTTTTTATTAGCGTAGGAGTAAACAGTGTGCCAAAGGAAGTGTTCTGAAGCAGGCCTTGCTCACCTGCCAACATGAACTGAGGTTTTGCAGTCTTCTCCCTTCAGACTCCGAAACTGGCTGGGTGGCCAGGATCTTCGTTCAGTCTTCTTTTTCCATCTTTGTGATGAGAGGACCCTCCTCAAGTTCTGGCTAAAACCCCTGAGCTGGACAACAAACAGGAAACTTGAATGCCCGCTCTCACTTCCTAGTGCTGAAGTGAGAAACCAGAACGAGTCCTCACCACCTGTGCTCTTCCCAGTTGCCCTCACCAGTCAGTGGAGGCTTCCCAATGCGACAGACCACCCTCTAAGTGCAAAACTAAGAGAGCCACCCACGAGCTCCACACTGCTAATATTCACATTCCCCATCTCAGTTACTTTTCTCGTTGCAGAGACAAAATATACGACACCCACAGTTAAAGGAGGAAAGGTTTCTTTCAGCTCAGAGTTTGTGGAGGTTTCAGTGCATAGCCAGCTGGCTCCAAGCAGGGTTTCATGACAGAGGGGCATCATAGAGGAGAAACAGTTCATGGCTTGGCAGGCAAAAGTCAGCAAGCAGCAAGCTGCCTGCCTTCTTTCTGTCCCTTCATATTATATCCAAACTGTAAGCCTATTAAATGGTGCCACCCACAGCCAGGGCAGGGCTTCCATGATCCACACCTAGCAGTACACTAAACCAATTTAGCTATCACACACCCTGAATCCTAGTATCTCATACCCTAGATGAGTGGCAGCGAATCTATGGCACATGTGCTGCAGCAGGCTGTTTGTATCATTGAAAGATCCAAAAAGTTCACCATCATCACTGCCCTAGATTCAGCCACTTCTGAAAAGCCCCATGTAGGAGCCCCACAGTACTTTGAACTAAACAGAAAAGAGATGGACTTCAGTGGAAATCCTGCCCCTCCCCCACAAATACATACAGATGAGTAGGTGGCCTCATGTAAGTCACTTTATCCCCCTTCAACCTTTCTTTCCTCAGTGTGCAGTAGAGAAGACGAATCCTACCCTACTTTCTTCAGATGGTACTTGTGAGTTCAAACTGAGTGACATAGGTGAAGACATTTTGTAGCAGTAATGAATCTCAATTTTGGTGTTTCTGGAAGATTGTGAGTGAAAGCTTTTAGTTCAATATTTAAAACATCGGGATAATTTCTGAAATTGTAAGAAATAGAGCACTTTTATGAGTGGAAATATGATAATATAAAGGATCCACTAAGTTCTCGTTCTGGCTCTAGTTGCAGGACGTTCAGAGATCAAGACATTCTTTGCCCTGGGCTGTTGTCCAAAAAATCAGGTAATAACACTAGCTTTTCCCACCTTACTGAGTGTTGTGAATCACACAAGCTGCTAATGCATTGGCAAGTTGTTAAATGGATACACCAATTCATCATATTACTGTGATCACCTAGAAGAAGGACATTTTAAGCAGGGGGCTTAGGAGGTAAAGCAAATAGTCAACCCCTTGTGATAAGTTAGCTGTGCTTTCTAGTCTGCTTTCCAGATGTTTCGTTCAGTTATCTCAGTACATCTCAGCAAAAGCTGATTAACTGTCTCAGACAGCAGTGTCTAACTGTTATTAATGCTCAAGCTGATCAAATTACAATGCCGCAGATCCTACTTGTGCTGTTAATATTAGATTTTGGATTCCGGTCTATAATGAGTGATTTTTTTCCTCCATGCCTTGGAAAAATTAGTTAACAGAGTTCATAAGAAAGTTTAATTAGCAGGCTGTTTGTGAAAATAGCAGTTATGAGTCATCATTCGGAATGAACTAACATTTCTCAGGCTTGAATTTGTTCTTCTGTTTTTGGAGCAGCTACATAGAATCCTTGTGTTTAGAAGGCTGGTGTCTGCACGCTGCCTGCTTGAACTGTACCATGTAATAAACTAATAACAGAAACATCGAATTCTTAAAACGAGAGGGAGAGAAGGTATAGGGTCTGTATATTTGTCTGTGTATCTGTCTTCCAGAGGAATGTCCTGGACTTACGGAATCCAGTGAGCTGCATCTACACCTTAGCTATGTCATTACTAGCTACATAACAGGCGAACTTTCACCCTCTCTGTGCCTATTTCTTCATTGCTAAAATAAGGATATTGATAGGTTATTTAATACATGTCAGTTACTCAGTCAACATCTGACATGCAGTAGCACGATCCTTATAGTGGCTCTTTGAAGTGTAGATATTATTGGCCTATTCTATGTATCAGGCTTGGAAAAATTAAATAGCTTGTTCAAGGTCACACTGCTTCTAAGTAGCAGAGTAGAGTTGAGCCCGTGGATGTTTGACTCCAAAGCCTCTATTTTTATCTGCTGTACTATACTTCCTAGGGTCATTTGCTTAATTAAATATAGATACTGTATGTACGTCTTTATGTGGGCACCTATAAGTGTGTGCTCTGTATCCAAGCAGCCATAGGATTGTGTTCTTCCCCACCCACCCCTGGCCTCTGGTTCTCTTCTTGAGCTCATTTCATGCCGACTTCTGACATATAGTGAGCTGGAACTAGACTTGTACGATGCGTACCAATGTGAAAACATGCCTGCAGATGTGTGACTCCCCTCACCACTATGCATCTCTGTCCTGTGTATAGATTAGCTCAGAATCAGTACTGTGTGATGTCTTCTGAGAAAGAAAATCACAGACTGTCACAACGAAAAGAGACCTGAGAAGTGTTCTCTGGCCTGCAGTCCTCTTTCTAATGCCCCCTCTGTTAGCTCAGGAGCTGCAACTCCACACTGACCAGACCCCTTACCTTGGGGTGGTTACATCCCCAGACAGTACCAGTCCTGTTTCAAAGAGTGGTGTTCACTTGGGAATCCTACTAAAAGTTTTCCCAAAGGTGTTTCACGTATAATATGTTTTTTAAAAGAGAGTTCTGTGACAAAATGAGTTTGGGAAAGTGAAGTGAACCAATCAAAGGAGTTTCTTTTTATCACAACTTTTTGAGTCTGTGTAGCGTTCCCCAAGAAACCTTCTTTCTCTGGTCTTTTGTACACTATACTTTCCAAGGCAGGAAGGAAGAAAGAGGCTTCATGAGGGCTATGTTTGAGGGAGGGAGAGGGGCCAATTTGGGACAGTGCCTTCCTGATCCTCCTTTCTTTTATTAAGGAAGGTGTGGGATCCTCTGGTGTGGAAACCTAGCTGTGCTCCGAAAGCCTCATCCCCTCCCAGGGGTACAGACAGTGATGCCACATGGGTCGGTTTCTCTAGCATCAGCATGGTCCCGTCACACACTAGGTGGTTTGTGGAACATTAGTGAGTACCGAGCACCTTCTGGGCATGATTAAAACCATGGGTTCATTTAGAGTGCTGATTGTTGGGATGACATGTCATTTTCCATCGCCCAAAAAAGAGCTGAGCCATTAAGCATTGACACCAGTTTGCAATGTGGCGTATATTCCCAGGCACACCTTCATTTTCACATCTACCACGTGCCAGAGCAGCTCATTTTTGGTGGGTATAACCATTCTAGACATTCCTTTAACTTTTTAGAAAACCAAAACGATGGCTTTCCTCCTCAGCTCCTACCCTGCAGACTTATTTCTGCACGAGTTCTTTTATTTTGAGGTGATTTATTATTTCTTCATTTTACTTTATTTCCCACCTGCAAGCCAACTGGTGATAAAAAAAAAAAGGAAAACATATTTTTGTTTCTTGCTTATTTTCTTTTTCATGGAGAATTTAAAAAAAAAAGTGTTGGAATCACGCTAAGCTGTCAAACTACAGTGGTGAGCTTCCTGTCTGGTATCTATCAGCGGACTCCTTGGTGATAGGGACAGAGATGGCCTTGCATCTCACACAGGTGTTAGTGATAGTCCCGAGGCCAGAGAACACTAACCCCATACATCAGGAGGGACACACTGATGGGTTTTCAGACAAAGTCCTGCTCTAGCTAACATTGGACATCCTGATTTATCTCTACGCAGGCAATCTATGTGTCTTATCTCCTTCAGTGAGAACCATGAATTTTCTTTTACTTTGCATAAAGGCAGTTTTAAAAGATTTGCATTCTTTTAATATTTATGAAGCATTACTTTGTGCCAACCCCTCTCACATAATTTATCTCATTTAATCTAAATCTCAACACGACATCAGGAGCCTTCACATGCCCTCTGTAAGAATGTTGTCTGGTGGGAGTTTGGGAAGTTGTCGTCTTAGTATTAAATACAGCAGTTCCATCCACCCACAGACATTTCACCCACTGAAAATCTCATTTTTCCCCGAGGCGAATTACAGTGTACATAATTAGTATTAACCTGATAGGTTTTTTCTAACTCTTCCTTTCTTTAACATCATCTTTAACATCAGCTGCATATCTGGAATCACCTGTTAGTCTGCCTCTATTCTGGTTGGAAATCCTTGTCTCTCTGACATCCTGCCTTTTGTTTTGTGTGAGAATAACCCAACAAAGAATTAAGAATTCTGATTCATTTTTATGGCTGAGATTTTGCCAAAATCCTCCTGTTTTGATTTCAACCCTGTTAAAAATATTTTTAAATGTGTAACTATTCTTTCTTGTCCTGTAAGAATATTCTGAACATAATTTAACATACCTTGGATTAAGAACCTTTCATTGCCCCAGGTCCATCTGTCTGAACATTCCTTCTTTTTGTGCAACAAATGCTGCAGGTGAGACAGTTGTCATTGAGGCTTTTATTACTTAATACTAGCTTTGTATCTTACGAATTTCCATTCTTTCCTGCACAAACAGAAGAATAGGACTCAGATTAGCTCTGTTTTTCATTTATTGAGGTTTATTATTGAAATTTATATTTGAAGACATACCATTTGGAACAACTTATTTCATAGGATAAACCAAAAGAGATTTTTAAAAATCTCTTTTGAGAATTGGTTGGTTAACTTTTCTTATTGTATCATGTACCTTTCTGTATTGGGCACTACTGGAAATGAGTGTATATGTGCTGAATTTCCATACACTCTACCATAGTAGTAGAGGCATCATTTTACGTCATCGTGAATGGTTGGGTTATTATGTACTCTGCAGTCAGTAAGCTCTTTTAAAAACCTGCATGAGCTTTGGAGATGGATAGATTCATTTTGGGATCTGAGGCTGCTGAACATCAGTCTCCTCAATTTTAAATAGCAGTGATAATGCCTACCCTGCATGATCGTTTTAGGAAGTAGATGATACAACTAAAGCACATGGTATAGTGACTGGTGCTGGAAAAGTGGTAACTTTTTTGTTACTATTCATTCATTTATCTATTCAGCATAGATCTGTTGAAAGTCCACTATGTGCCAAACATTGGTCATACCAAGATTTACAAGGCCTATATGTCCTTGCCCTTAAGAAATTTGAGTCTACTGAGAAATACATTCTGTTCGCCAAGATTATTGAATGCCTTGTGTGGCCACACACTTTCCTTGTTGCCATCTCGATGCCTCATGATGAGTGGAAATGACATCTACTTAGGAAGCCAGAGTGTAGCTTCTGGAAATAACCAAGGACAGGCTCACAATAATTTTAAATACTTTGGTTTTGCAGATACGGAAGGCTGGGTCGGTGTTTTTTCAACAGTATTGTTGGCAGAGTGCAGACACACTCAGAATTTCAGATTCCTAAAGAATTCCTGACTCTGCCAGAGGTATAGGTAGATCTCCTGTGGACCCCTAAAGACTGATTCAATTAAAAATGGGATTGAAAATAGCCTCTGCTGAAGCATTACATCCTCCAGAAAGCTCTCTTCTCACTGTTATAACACCAAACCATGCTCCGCTCTCCTTGTTAACACATGGGTCTGACTTCCCTGCTAGACCATAAACGCCCTGCTCCTTCCTTGGTCCTTAGTTTGTAAGCACTAGTCTTTACACTCAGTTCTTTGACACTGAAGTCTTTTCTGAGTCTGGCATTCTCTGATGCCCCAGATCCAGTTTCACTTGCACCTGGGAGAGGGGAATGGGCTACTTGGGTATATATTGGAACTAAGTGGAAAAACAGGGCTTGGAGATAGTGCTAGAAAACCGGGGCTCTCTCAAAGTCTCAGGCACACTGTGCTATTTCAGGACAGATGTTTAGCATACAAATGCGCACATAGTCAAGAAACTGGGGCATGAAAGAAAGTGTGCTGGCTCCAGAGTCAGGTGGGCCTGGCCACTGTTCTCTAGCCAGATAACCTTGGGTGTGTTATAGCTCTGTCTGGGCCTTAGTTTCCCCCTCTGTAAAGCAAAGGATAGAAATATCAGCTTCATTATTTAATGATTTGTATAATGATATACATAAAGCTTTTGACCCACAGTATGTGCTTAAGAAATATTCCCCGTTACGTTTGTTTTCTTGGTTAGAAATCGGAATAAACTGAAACTGTGAACATTGAGTCTTAACATAAATAGAATTTTCGAATCTGAGCATTAGAGAGAATCTCCTGGGTTCACTTTGTCAAGTCCTCTAGCATCTCCTGACTAAAGATGGGTCTGGCTTCTTTTGCATAATCGTGGGACCTTGCGCACCTCACAAGACAGCCCCACCTCCTTCTAAAATCATTATGGGAAAGTTCTTCCTTTTATCACCGCAAACATTTCCTCCTTGACTTCCTTCTTCAGCGTGCTCTTCCTCCTCTCCTTTGGATCACCACAGAATTGTACCTGAGACAGCCTTTCAAATACCAGAGGAGGTTGAGCACCTCTAGAGTCTCTTTGCCTTCAGGCCAATGCTCGCAGGTGTGTCAGGTGTGACTTTCGGCATCTGGCTCCCCATCGGCCAGCTCCGGACACAGGTGAGGTTCTGGCAAAAAGCTTTCCTGTTCTTTCTGTGCCTTTCTTGTTAGCATGTGGGACTGCTGAGAGTGGTTAAGAAGATGTAGATAAGCAAGTGACTAGGTAATATTCAGTTGTTCATTCACCCACCAGCGTTTGCTCGATACCCAATAATGTCACTAACCTGTTCACAGTCAGCAGGGCACAGGGATGAATGAGATGTCGTCTTGGTCTCAAGTTGCTCACGGTCCAGTGGGGAACCAGGATATATTTAGAGGGTTCGTTCGTTCGTTTGCTCGTTTGTTTTGTATTTAGAGGTTATTTTGAAACAGTATGTCAGAGAGTGTGTGCATCTAACTGGCAAGACTGAGGAGTGGTTCTCACACGGGTCTCATCCAGCAGCATGGTAGAACCATCCTCCTCTCCAGTCGTTTGACAAGTGTGTTGGTGGGTTGCACTCCCTTCCCTTGTCCGTATCTCCTGTATGCAGTGCTCCTGCCTCAGGGCTTTTGCACATGAATGTCCCTCTACCTGGATGTCCTTTCCTCAGGTGGAGGTGACTATCTGCTTCTTCTCCCTCAGGTCCTTGCTTTTATGTCGTCTTAGCAGTGAGGCCTTTTCTGACTACCCTGACAGAAATTTGCCCTACCCTGGTGTTCCCTTTTCCTCTTCTCTGCTTTATTTTCTCCCTAGAATTCGCCAGCATCTGACAAACTTTATATTTTATTTATACATTTCTTGTCTGTCTTCGTCACCCTCGTTCAAAATACAAATTCATTAATGGCAAAAACTAAATATGTTTCATTCTCTTCTGTATTCCCAGTGAGAGGAACTGTGCGTAGCTCATAACAGATGCCCAATAAATATCTTCGGGATAAATTTAGTGCTCGGAGCCTGGTGTGGTGGGACACGCCTGTAATCCCAGCACTTGGGAGGCTGAGGCAGGACGATCCCTGTGAGTTTGAGGTCAGCCTGAGCTACATAGTAAGTTCGAAGCTAGGCTGAACTACATAGCAAGACCCTGTCTCAAAAAAGTTAATAATGATAATAATTTAGTGTTGGATTTAACGCTTAAATTGGAATGCCGTGCCTTTGATAGGGGAACTCTATCAAAACGCTATTCCTTTGTCAAAGCTCAGCTCAAATGTCCCTTCTTCAGGAAGCCTGCCCTCCTCTGCTGAGTCAGAATCAGCCTCCACCTCCTCTCTGGATGTAGCTCCTCTTACATATGGCTTTGAAAGCAAGATCTAGCCTGGCATGGTGGTGCATCCCCATAATCCCAACACTCCGAGAGGCTGATGCAAGAGGTTCACTAGTTCAAACCTAGCTTGGGTGACTTAGCCAGACACTCCTCAAAATAAAAATAAATAAAAAGGACTGGGATTGTAGCCCAATGCAGAGGTCCTGTGTTTGACCCTCAGTACCACCGAAAAAGAAAGAAGGAACGAAGGGAGGGAGGGAGGGAGGGAAGGAGGGAAGGAATTCCTCTGCTATACAGTAAGTCCGCAACTTATGAACCAGCTCTGTTCTGGAGAACTGGTAAGTTGGGTTCATTCATAAGTCCAACAAAGTGAGTCTTACACATATTTGACACAAATATAGAACGTATATTGCTCTGCACTTCCCAGCAGTCCCCTCCACATCACCACTGCTCTTCCTCTTGCTTGCAGACTTCCTGGGCTCTGACTGGGCACTGTACTCCTGTACACTATAGCACTGTACAGTGAGCATACAGCAGCACAGCTGTGACAGTGTCCAGCAGACACTGAGCTACTTCCACAATTTGTTCACATCTACAGATGTTCGCAGTGCAAGGTCCATTCCTACTTGTGAAAGTTCACAACTCACAAGTTGGTAAGCCGGGGACTTACTGTATTTATTGTTTTTTCTGGACTATAATGAGTTTGTGTGCCTATTTTCATACCTATATTACGTGCTCCAACATAAAAGAAAAGCCTCATAAGCACCTTCAGGGAGGTTTGGGTCTCACGAAGAGACAACACAGACAACAGTGTAAGGCAATATCTAACACGGAATGAGGAAAAAGGGAAAAGGATCTGTTCTATGCCAACACTTTACAAACAAATTCAGTGATGGCAAAAACTGTTTATCATGTTTCATACTTTCAGTAAGCCCTTAAAAAAAGTGATGTTAACCCCACTTTATCCAGGAGAATAGCAAAGCAGAAAGAGGCAGGATGCAGAATTGGGGGACACAAAGAATTAGCATATATG